>JAVSCE010004483.1:0-33405 GCA_032199065.1 Smutsia gigantea
CCTGAGTGGCCATGTTTCCCACTGAGATGGGCCCAAAGGCTCTTAAGATTTGTCCATGGGTCCTGAAGCCTTTTGTGCCCCAGGCTCCAGGTACTGATTCATCACAAAACCAGACACATTATGAAAGTATAGGAGGAGGAGATTTTCTTAATGCATCACATGGCTACTATATTAGCTGTGTGTGTGTGTGTGAACAACTAAACATGGTGGGTTTTCTTTATCTCCTGGTTCCATTTTTATACTCAGTTCTTGAAAAAACATTTTACTCATTCTTAGTTCAGAAAAAATTAGGCCCACTTCACAGTTCAGCTGTTTTCAGTTATGTCACTCCACCCACTCTGCGCTTTTCTGGGCACTCACTCACCCACTGGAGGGTTTACAAGGCAGCCCTCCGGTCTTCCTCGGCCACTGTGGTCACACTGCCTCCACACACCTAATCTGTTCCCCAGTGAGCTTGCTGTTCTGAGTCAGAGACAGTGCCACATAGAATTTTATAGTCCCTCTTCCTCCCCCCCTCCAGTCCCCAAACATTTGTGGGTGCATGAATATCAGCCCACGGATGCTATTTTGCAAGAATCATTACAGTTCTTCCTATCTTTAAATCAACTTAAATCTGCCCTGAGTGCCCCTCCCTCCAGACCAGAGGGAAAGGTAATTTCAGTCATTACTGGGACTCCCCACCCTTAGGCCTGTGCAAAGGAAAGTGTGTTTTGCCAGAGCAACAGGTCGGCCTTCCTGGGCCCAGGCTGCAGGCCTCGCTGGTTTCTGCTGAGCTGCCTGCTGTCGGCCCGAAAGGCCCCAGCAGCTGTCCTCAGGGCTCAGGAATTGCAGGTGAGGCTGTGCCCCCTCATATCGAGGGCCAGCTTTCCCAGGGGCCCCCGTGGCTGCCCTTGGAGTCTGTCTCCTTCCTCAGCTTCTCTCAGGGAGCCGTGTGTGAGCCCTAATATCAGAGGGCCTCTCGGACCACCATCTCTTTTCACCATCTCAGGAAATCTCTCCCCCACTTCTAAGTCACCACCTTATTCTCTCTTTCCTCTCTGTGACATCCCACATAATTTCTCTAGAGGGTTTAAGCTTTCATAAAAGACAGAAAGGCCTTTGACATCAAGTTTTCTGTTATGCAAAATTCCTGGTGCTTGAAATGAGAGGATGGAAAAATACCAAGAGCAAATTATTCGGTCAACTATTATCCTTTGCTTTTTTAAATGAGTAAATTCTAGTTAAGAGAAACCCATGGGGAGGTCTGGAAGGGAGAAAAAAGGCAGGTGGGACACGAAACCGGCTGGAGAGGGGCCTGGGGGAGAAGGGTGGCCCGAGCAGTGGACCAGGGTAGTAGTTGCTGTAGTGTGTGTGTGTGTGTGACTGCCCATAGTTCTCCCTTAGGGCCACTGGGACCCTAATTCTGTGGGGCTTTGTAACTTTCCTGTCATGTCTCTTTTTTGAAGTTTTTTTTTCTTTTTCTTTCCTCAACATAATCTCAGGTTGTGCTCACGGGCACAACATGACTACCACAGGGTTTGATATGCTTTGTCAAGGTACCCAGATACCATGAAGGACTGATTGCCGGGTGGTTAGTCACCGGGCCAGCTTAATAAGGAAAATAGCCCACAACCCAGTCACTGTAACATTCAGATGACCGGATCAGATCGACTGTGATTGGAAGGCCGAGCAATCACCTCGCGAGTGCTGGAGTCAGTTTAATGCGTATCTGTCACCTCTAGTATGGAGTCAAAAGCAACATTAGCGTTTTCCTGCAGACCCAGCTGCTCATGCTTTTTGCATGATTGCCATCTTATTGCCTTCTTTCAACTTGCAGCAAACATGAATTTCTGGGCCACTATTTCCCATTTCACTTATTTTACATATTTATGCCTGCTAAATATTTATACATATTTAAGCTTGTGAAAGCTGTTTATTGCATTTCTATTACCCACCTTTGTTATAGAACATCTGCTTTCCTTCATATGCTCAATACAAAACAAGTTTTTGAGCTAAACAAATGTATCATAAGCTTATACAATTTTGTGGTACATGATTTCCTGCATCCTTTTTCCCTCACAAATTGCCTTTCACTTCTTTCTACATATGTTTATTCCATAGAGCTGAGCTCAGCACACTACTTCCCAGGGACCAAATCCAGACCACTGCTGCGTTTGGTAAACGGTGTTGTTTTGGAGCACAGCCATGCCCGTTCCAGTAAGTATTGTCCATGGCTGCTTTCACACTACCACATCACACTGAGTAGTTACGATGAAGACAGAATAACATGCAAAGCCTAAAATACTACTACCTCGATCTTTACAGAAAATATTTGCTGCCCCTAGCCATGGAACAACCAAAACTCCTTACTGTTACAGAATCCTAGAGTCTCAGAGCTGGGAAGGTTGTTAGTCCCAGAACTTCACTTCACAGAGGATAAAACAGTCCCGTGCACGAGTCAACCTTTACCGATGCTCAGTATGTGCCAAGCGCTGAGAGCAGGCATTATCACGTCTAGTGCCCACAACTAACGTGGTTATTTCTGCTTCTTATAGACAAGTAAATCAGGGCGCAAAAGCTTAAATAACTCTCCCAAGATTGCATAGCTATTATAATAAGTGGAGATGGTTGGACTGGTCTCAGAGAG
Organism: Smutsia gigantea; assembly: GCA_032199065.1. NCBI lineage: Eukaryota > Metazoa > Chordata > Mammalia > Pholidota > Manidae > Smutsia > Smutsia gigantea. Next base: position 2,627 of record JAVSCE010004483.1, read on the forward strand.
TGGGAATTCAGAGTCTAAGAATGGAACCATTGCACCATTCAGCCTCTAAGTGCAAGAATTGTCTGTAAAATCTATACGCAGTAAGTGTCAGAACTAGGGCTAGTGCCTGGTCTCCTATTCTCCCATGACATTTATTAAAGATTTTTATTGACCTCTGTGTTCTAGGACCAGAATATAGACCTTCACATGTCTTTCTGGAGTCTTCACTGAAAATATGCTGGCCACTGCTGTGGGGTGGGACGTCTGTTCTAGCACATGGCTGCCTGGCATCAGGTCTTCACCGGGTGAGTTGCACAGCTATGGCTCTGTTTCCTGGAAACTTGCTTGGCGCTTGACTTAACCCCTTAAAAGTCTGTGTAACACGGAAGTGGCCCCCCCCCGTTAGAGGTCCTTCTGTTCCCTAGAGGAAATGGGGCACGTCCTCCTCAGATCAAGCCGTTGTGGCTTAGCCTTCCCTGTGTTCCCAGAGTAGAACAGAAACCAGTATTTGAAGTCACAAAATTCTTAACTAACATTTCCAATAGGAACAACCTGGGGCAACAGGCTGTAAGAATTACTGGTTCAGCATAAAATCCAGCTTTTGTTGATCACACTAATTTTTGCAGTTTCATGAATGATTGTTGGGGCTCCATATGATCAGGGACCCCAGGGCTTCAACACCTATGGCCTGGCCCGCACTGCCTTAGAAACATATACTTTTTACTTTCAGTCTATCTTATCTTCATGTTTTAACTCCTTCATCTTTTGTAATTTGGTTCTCTCCTCAAATTTCTGATATTGTCCTTCTGAAATATTTCCTCCTGAAATGTAGGCCTTCTCAGGGCCTGTGCCCAGGCCAGGACACTACGGCAGCGAATCCCACGACTCACCAGGCTGCTGTCTCCATATAGCAGGGCCACCACCTTCAGCTAGGGGCTTGAGATGGAATAGCCGGCGATCTGCTGCTTCCCTAGTCACTTCATATTTCCATTTCCACCCCAAAGTTCTCCCCAAACTTCTGACACCCTCACTTACCTCATCAAGCTGGAACTCTCCAAATCTCTGCACCAGCCCACCGGCACGGCCCTGTCCTGCTTCACTCCTTCCTCTGGACAAGGAGCCCTGCCTCCTGTGAGAGGGCACATTTCCACAATTTTTCGCCCCCATAATCTCTCAGCATCCCAGGAACTTGCACTGATGATTTCCCTTCTTCAGATCTGGTTGCCCGAGCAGCCGTCTAGCATGCCAGATCGTAAGAGGTGAGAAAGACGTTCCTGGAATAAGTTAATATACACAACCAGTTAATATAGCTCTTCACAAATAACCATAAAATATAAAATGGTCCCCCTTCTACTGAGTGGACATTAAAATCAAACAAAATCAAACATGGACAGGCAAATTCCAGCCAATCTGATGTATCATGAATGAGCTTCGTGCACTTCCACTTCGTGGGCTGTGACCCCAGCGTCCCCACCAACCATGAAGTTGGCCAGCGGACAGTTGCTGGAAATCAGCTGAAATCTTCAAACCCAATACAGTGGATAAGTATAAACGCACATTTGACTTATGTGAAATTCATGACATATGAGCTACTGGAAAGAGAGCAAGAACAAAAGAGAAAGCTGAGCAAATAACAATTTAAATATTATGAACAGTTCTGTCTGCCAGTCTCCTCGCTGCTCATATGACCTGCAATAGTGTTGTCAGGGAGGAGGAAAATGAAGCCCTGGAGTGCGTACAACGCCCATCTTCATTATCTGATTCTCTATCACACCGACACTGAACTCATCATCTCTGTCAGCCTCAGTGATCACAGTGAGTCACCATTGTCACCATCAGAGCCAGGCAAAAATATCCGGGATGCATGGTATTTAGCATCATTGTTTTTCTTCGCTTTTTTTTTTGATGCTTCTATTCTCCTTATCTTGCTTTCCAATGACAAATATGAAAATAATGAAAAAATGTAGAGTTATATTTGCATGTATACTTTATTATGTCCTCTGTATTACTATATACATTTTTTACACATGTGTATACATATTGCCATATAGAAGCTTATATACCTAACCACGTGTATGCTATATTCAATTTAAGGGCTTCTGAAGGATCACTTTGAGACGACATGATTATGCTTTTACTCTCTGACCTTACAACCCAACCTCTACATAAGCCACAACCCACTACAACATAGAGAATAATGCTGTTTTCTAGGAGACAGTGACTTATTTTATTACCTAATAAATGCACCTAAAGGTGTCCTCTGATTTAAAAAGTCAGAATAGAAAGCAAGAACAAGAGAATAACTGGGAAACTTGTTGGCAATGTAAAATCCAGGAAAAAGCCCTTAAAATGTATTTTGAACAAAACCTGTATTTAAGTTACTGCCATCCTTAGTTAGAATGGCCAAATAACTAGTTTTGAGTAAGAAAATTCTGAAATGTAAGACAATTTCAAATAAGTTAAATGCTATATAATGTTTAGTGCCTAAAATAGGTCCCTTATTTTGAACTAGACTTTTATGAAAAATAAATTATGTCATTTCTTTTTCATTAAAGGTCAGTTTTCTCCTGTCCCCACTAAATAAATATTCTCCACATATTTACAGACTATCACCTTGTTGGGAATTCAAATTATTAGCCTAAATCAATTTGGGTTTGCCTCTTTCTTTCATGTATCTTCAGGCATTTATTCTTAATTAGCTGTTGCCATCATTCCCAAGCCTTTCTTGTGATCAAACCAAACACAAATAAAAAAAACCTCTTTTGACCCCACGTCCTCTCCAGTGTCATATCATCTTACTTTTCTAGCCAAACTTCTTAAAGTTGTTTGCAGTTCTAAAGGTTGACTTACTCAGCCTTCTAAACAGTCTCCTTGATTTAACTCCTATTCCAATCCATTCTCCAAACCATAAGGAGAGTAACTTTCCTAAAATATAGATCTTATCATGACACTCTCAATCTTGAAATCCTTCTGCTGCTCTTTATTCCTCTTAGGACACCTCAGAGCTGCAACGCGGTTTGTGTGCTTCTCCTCGCCTGGCGGACCCGCCCCCACTCCCAGCTGGGCTCACTTACGCTGAGAGTCTAGCCCAGCAGCCTTTCCCTGTTCAAGTCCTCGGTCATCTCCTGCTTTCTCTCACCCTGAAAGTAACCCAGGATGTTTCCTCTGTCTGGGACGCTCTTCTTTACTGATTTCTCAAGGCTAACTCTTACCCTTCATCGCTCACCTTAGATGTCCCCTTTCCATTGTGGTCTTTATTGCATATCCCTCTCACAATAACTGGTTTAATATCTGTACCTAAATTTCAGGAAGGTGAAGACCATGTCTGCCTGTCTTCGCTACCCCTTTAAATCCAGGACCTAGTACAGTGCCTGGTTGGTGGAATGCGCTTAATAAATATTTATGAAGCAAAGAAATAATATTAGGATCTAATAATATACAGGTTTCCTTTTGGAATCTTATAGGTAAACATTACAAGTTCTTGATCACTCCTTTACTCCAGGATTATTTCAGTTGTCTTAATCTTTCTAGAGGAAAAATGTTTTATAATCCTAGAATGTGGAATGTTTATTAAAAAATCAGACTCTGCTGTGAATGGAGAATGTATGTTCAATAGTCAATCAACAACAAGAATCAGTGTTACTCCTAATTTTAAAGATAGAGGTATAGGAAAAAATATCTTGAGGTTGACTTTGTTATATATGTACCCTAAATGATGTATTAAAATTTTAACTCAAAAAATAAAATACTAAAAATATAAAAAATCATTTAAGACTTTACATACTGCCTAAGTGTTGGAAGAACATTTATATACCTTTTATCATATCTAAAAGCCATGAAAGAAAACATAGACAAATTTGATTATACAAACATTTTAAATCCTGCATGGAAAGAGATTTCATAAACAAACAAAATGGAAGTCATGGTCTTTTGTAACCTAATCACAGAAGTAACATCCATCACTTTTGCTTTAGAAGCAAGTCACTAGGTCTTACTGTGGGTAAAATTGCAGTATTTCCAGAATCTCTCACCTGGCCTTAGTGCATCTCCGTATCAACAGGTGTTTCCAAGGGGTGGAGAGAAGTAGTCCATCTCTGTATCAGTAAGTAATGACAAGGGCGAGGGAGGGCATACACGGATGATGACCGCTTATAAGAAATAAATGGGTTTCTCCCACTTTATTTCTCCCTTTGACTGATTTTGGTTTCAAAGGTACTTTACTCTGGGATTTTCCCCCAGAGTTACACCAACCCAAACAGAGGAGAGCATTACACAAGAGCATGACTACCAGAATGCGAGGTCACTGGGGACCATATTGTAAGGCTTCCTACCACAGTAATAGACAAATTGCTTTACAAATGGGTTAGAAAAAGATAACCCAATACAAACTGAGCAAAGGACAGGAGGGCAATTCACTAAGAGCAAATCTAAATGATCACTTTACATATGAACAGATTCTCATCCTCTACAGTAGTCATGGAAATGCAAACTCAAGTGACAAAGAGAGGCTCACCTTGGCTCTCAGATAAGACTCAGATTCATTTATAAAGATGAGGAGAATGCACTCTCTACCTCCATTGTTAATAGAAGAATGAATTCTACCTCCTTTTTCCAAAAGCAATTTGTTAAAGTCAATTAAAATTAGAAATACATTCCCTTTGACTAAGAAACCTAACCCATCAAATTAAAATCAATAATTTACATACATACATACTCACATCTTACCATAGAAATCTCTGTGCAAAATAACTTGGAAACAAAATGGATAATCATCAACAAGGAGATAGTAAAATGAAGTGTGGTCCGTACATGTGTAATATGCAGCCATTAAAAAGCATGAATGAATTAGCAGAAGAGAATGCAGGCCCAAAATAAAGGAAGAGAAAAACAGAAGAAAGAAAAGGGGTAAAAGAAAAGTTACAAAAAATTGTAACTGAGAACAAACATGCATTTATATGAAATTATATTTATTTGTTATTTATATTATTTATTATATATATTTATAAACTATATATCACATATAATTTATATATTTTATTTATTATGATTATATTTATGTGAACAAAGAAAATAGATTAAATAATTTTTAATGTTGGGTTAACCTGATATTAAATGGCTTGGAGGAATTCCAATCATATATTTATAATATGATCTATTTTGAAAATCAATCAATAACATAAAGTACACATATGATTATGTGTGCATAAAGGAAGATATGGGAAAAAATGCAGCAAGTTTTTCACATTGATTACCTGGGATGAGTTTGTTAGACGTAATGGTAGGAGAGGATGAGGGGGGAACTCTGCAATAAACAAAACAAAACCCAAACTTTTATTTGCATTTGTATGTAAAACTGAATATGATAAAAAAAGAAGATATAATTGTAGCCCATTTATATAACAAGATAAATATATATGTATATTCACACATAGAGAAGTGGAACAGTCACCAAAATGTTCATAGTGGTTGTCTCAAGATTGGAAGTCCAAGGAATTTTTGTTTTTCTTACAATTTTATATATTGGGTTAATTTTTAAAATACAATATATAACTATATACTATATTTTTAATATGGTATATAACTATATACTGTATATATATATTAATACATATCCATATATTGACATACATATGGGTACATGTAACATAAATGTTACATATAAATGTGTGCCTATACAATCTATTATAAGCTATGACTGCCGAATGACTTGAAATGGTAGGCAAGATTTCTATAGGCAAGAGAGGAGAAAGGCATTTTATGGAAAGACACAGTGTAAAGAGAGATGCTGAATCAGAAAAGTAACACGTCACATGGAGGGAAAACAAGAGGCCTGACTGGTTGGCTCATAGGGAATGAATAAGAGAGCAGTAATATTCTAAATGTAGACCAGAACCAGAGTGTGAAGGACTTTAAAGACAGCTCAGAATTTATCTCGTAAGCAGTGGGGAACAACGTTTGCATTTAAGATGACATAATAGGCATCTGTTGGAATGAGTCTGGTCCTGGTGTTCTGGACAGAATGGTGAAGAGGAGCCTGGACACACGCAGAGCAGTACTGAGGTTAATTATATAGACCAGGTGTGAGGCAGTTGGGCCAGAAGTGGGTGGTGTGGCGGGTGGGGGGAATGGGGAAGAAAGGCACACACTGAGTATTGCAAAAGAATAAGTAAGGCTTAATGATGGGGTTCCTGGCATGGAGATTCTGAGGAATAAAGCACCTACTAACACCAGTCACACCAACACACCACCTTTGTCCTCACACGTGTGTAACAGAAGATGCACTAACATATTTGAAATAACTAAGAGCAGCACGTTGTGTATATATAGACCTTTACCATTCCATTTATCTAGCACTGATACATTTATCGTCTAGCTCTTATCTCAACAATCTGGTAAGAGGTAGAAAGAAGTGATTTGTCCCTTTGTCAGATGAGGATGAAAGTTTCAAAGAGTTAAAACTTTCTAACATTATACAGCTTAATGTCAACCTGAAAATTTGACCAACATCTGCTCTAAGCTGTACTTCAGACAGCATTTGGAAGGCCTTCATGGTTTTTAGCATTGCTGAAAATATTTATGACCAATGATCACATGAACCACCAGGGCACAATCAGATCTAATCAGTGTCATGACAGTAAAACAAACAAGGCAGACTGGTTGAGTTTACTTGTAACTGAATATTCACTTTCAACTATGGGGAAGCATTGCAGACATAAAGTACAAGTCTACTTACGTGTTTTACATGTTGAAATTCCAGCAATTAGTAAAATTCTGCAGTATCTCATGAGGATTGTGGAAACTTAATTTTATGTAGAGTAACTTTAAGTCAGTTTCTACAAATACTCAGAAAGCATTTTTTTAAAGCAGTGCACAAAGCTGGTTTGTGGCACTGTTTCAATAAAATTATATCTTCTGGTTGGTGATACGAGAAGATAAGTCTTTACTTTAGTAAATTACAAGAGAGAAAAGAACATTGCACATCTGGATGACAACATCACTCCCAGCAGTATGAAGCAGAGCCAGGCAGAGCTGTCCCCCCCAAAACATGTTGCTTCTCAAATTAACCTAAAGAGAAAGGGAGTGACTATTTGATGTTGCAGATTTACAGTGTCATGATCATAGAAGCATTCCAGTTGCCAACAACACCAAGAAATTACTGTTCCTGTCAGATACTGTCACATTTTAAAAACTTTGTCAACTAAAAACTTTAATAACAAAATAATCATAATAATTAGATTGTTGGACTATGTTGAAATTTGATATGAACCGTTGTCCACTGTACACTTTGTGTCCCACTGAACTATCTAATATAATTAGCCAGTGATTGTGAGAGCCAGATTCGAACCCAGTCACTGGCTTCCAGCCTTGTTCTTTAATTCTAATGTACTTGTTTCCACCAGCCAGGAAAGAGAAGGACACAGAGAAACCCTTAACTTTCCAAATTATTTGCATAGTACTGTTTCTCTTATATATCAACCAGAGTCCTCTCAAAGCCTCTGAATTAGAAGTGAGATCATGGCCAGTTCAAGTCACCCAGAAATACAGTTTGCATTTCCGCCTGGAACTCCAGTAACCATCTTTCTCCGAGCAAAAAAATCCCATGTGTTTTGTCAGCATTAATTGACTCAGGTCTGGAAGGAGAGCTGATCCTGACTTAGATTCTTATGCAATAATAAACACAGTACTATCCAGAATAAACTTGGACAGACCTAAACTAATTTCTTGGAAAGTGTTCTAGGTATTTTCCAAAAAAGACTAGAGAAATACAGGAAGTTAGCCAGCTTGGCATTGTTTATCCAAAAAAACCTGCCAAAAGTCTGGTCCTATTTGCCAGTGTCAATACGCTGGGGTGCAAATATATTCCTGTGCAAAGGACTTTATATAAGCTAGAAATTAATCTTAGTCAGTCGTTGTCCAAGCGCGGATACTGGAGAAGAAAGCCCAAGTGGTTTCAGAATCAATGTACTTCAGTCTCTCGTGCAGCTACCCGTAACTGCCTTTTCAGTAAGGGAGGAAACCCTTGGAGAGCTTGTCTGCAGCTATACAGGGTGGGTGGTGTGGGGGTCTGCTGGTGGAACCAAGTGGGGTCCCACTGCCTTCTTCATATCTTTTTCCAAAGCTCTAGGACTAAGGATGTGATCAAAAACCTTTTGCATCAGCCAGGGTGGGTTTTATTTTGGTTATCCTCTTTGAATATTCTTTGGTTGCCTGCTGCACCGCAGCAGCCATGGCTAGAGTGTAAGTCAACCTGACAATGTCAGTCCTAGCCCAGCTTTATTAAGCAAAAAGAATTTCTTCATCTCTAGGATCTGATAATTTGAAATGTTTTATGGTTCACAAGTAGCGATGTGGATGTAAGGACAATACTACCCTATTAAGTCACGTCAGGACACGGCATCATGTCAATCATGATATATAACGTATTAATGTGACACGTTTAGGGATCATAGTTTCTCAGTACTCTCAGTTACGGAACAGTAGAATTGAATCTTCCATTTTCAGTGGGAATTTCGGCAAGTCACTCTAACATTGGCTCTGCTAACTTACTATCAGTTCGAGGTGGGTGGGTGGGAGCAGTCACAAACCCTAAGGTTTTGTGTGGATCACCGAACAAGAATTTATCTAGCTTCCTTTGTTGAAAAAGGCCCTTACACTGTTAATCAATGCTGCATCTGCCCCTTCCTAACCACTACCCTTCCTTCAGGGATTAAACTAAATTTATTCCATCTCTCTTTATAGCTCACACTCAAAACTCAGAGACCAGAGAAGAGAAATGGGAAAATATCTTCCTGAGGTCATGGCCTCATTTACGGTTGGCCTGGCTCCTTGCCTTTGAGTTCCAAAGAATGTGAGTGAACGTTTGTGTTTGTGATTGATTTAATAGGAATAAAAAAGAAGGGGAGGTGCAGGTTCCTCTCGTCAGTTCAGAGATCCGTCTCCAATTCTGTGTTTCCACATTCTCTAACATCCTTGGCCTGCCCATGAGAGAAGAGAACAGAGAAACCTGAATGGGAGATCACGTCCTCTGTTAAGCCAAGACCACCCAGTGGGCTAAGGGAAGGACAGAGGCCAGGCAGAGCCATGTTCCAAAAGAATATCTACTTAGACATAAGAAATGCTGCTCCCAGGGTCTCATTTCTCCAAATGCTCTCATGTCTTATATAACTAGAAACTCTCTTCTTCTCTATTTGTTCAACTTATGAAGCTTCTTCTGAAACTGATCACTTGTTCCTTTTCAGTTTTGTATCTTGTCATGGGTCATTTTGCTAACATTAGAGATGCTAAAACCTATAGATTCTGCCAGAAAGTGATTCATAAATTTCATTAGTATTAAAAATGTAAAACCTCATGGAATTTGGGCAAAACACAAAACTACTTGTCAGGATGTTTGAAATCTGATGAAAATGAAGATAAAGACTTTAAATAGATAGCATAGTGACTAAAAGAAATCAGTTATAGTAGTAACTGTCATTTTTGCATACCTACTATGTACTTAAATGCACAGATGACCAACTTTCATTAGAACAGCAACTATTAAAAGATAAGAGGTATTCTTCAAAGTAAAAGACTGGCTCTTTTCACAGTGGCTTCTAGAAGATATCTAAGGAACTTGGGAGCTTATTTTCTCTGTGAGCTCTGACCCTGGCACTAGAGATGGAATCATGGGGGCTTTGAATCTTTTGAAAAGTGGTGGCAGCGGCTGGCTGAGAGGGAGCCATGGTCACCATTGCCAAACAGCAGTGTGGAGGGGCTGAGAGGGAAGAGCTGGCCCAGTTCTGCCACCATGATGCTGTGGGTTTTCATGGCCCTTAATTCTACAGTGGGAACTGGACTCAAGTGTTCAGAGTCAGCTCAGACAGGCAATAGGTGACTGGACAATGACAGGCTTGAGCTCCAAAGAAGGCTGGCAAGGTGCCTACACAATCGCCATTTTCCCTCTCAACACTTCTAGAACAATTTTAAATAATACCTAGCATATATCCAGTGTTTGTTCTATTTCAAGCTTCATTTTAAATAATTCACATGTAATATGTCACTTACTGAAATAACTTGTGAGATAGCTAATATTATCATTTTCTGTTTACAGATAATGAAAACTGGTGTTCAGACTGGTTTAGTAACTTTCCCAAGACTACAGAGCTGGTCGGTGGTGAATCTTCAAGGTCTGACTCCTCGTCACTTTGATATACTGGTTCTAGGACAATTCCTTTCTTGCTCTACCACCTTTCAAACTGTTTTTCCCACATGTAGCACTATTTCTTGTGCAATTTCCCACTCTCTCAAATTACCAAGTAATATTACAATTTCTGGAGACTGGAAGACCAGACAGATCACTTGATTCTGTTCAAGTGGAGATGCCCCTCCTCTCAAGGTGGGGGCACAGAAGGCGTAAACTCTTTCCTATGATCAGGCCAAGCACAATATTTGTGAGAGTAAGAAACCAAAGTTATCCAGCAATCAACCAGAGAGTTCAGCTGTAATAAACACACCGACACAAGATAGGCTGTAACTATGGCAAGAGGCGCTGAGAGATCCAAAACTACTTTCTAAATTACCAGTCTTGCTATTTATCTGGGCGCAAATAATATACATGTTTTTAATATAGTTCTGGTTCCAGCCACATGGTACACTGGGCTAACTAATGCATGATATTCTCCTAACTCGATTACATAGAAATACTGAGCACAGTACAGAAACATTTAAATTTAAATCATATCAAAACTCAGAAAAGGAAAATCGCCATGTGCTAGAGATGAAGAGTGAGCCCACAGTCAGAGCTCTGAGCCGCTGATTGGCAGGCAGCTCTTCTCCCAGTTTTGAGGCAGGGGCCCAGCCTCTCTCTGTCTTATGGCTCCACCATCTTTATGTTATTCCCAGGGTCACTGTCCTTCTTTTTATCAATCTGATGAAGAATAAGAGAGCACATAAGATGGCCTTTTGGAAAGTTTTATGGGTCAGCCCTAGAAATGGCCTATGCTACTTCCATTAATATTCTGTTCAGCATACTCTAAAGCATCTCAGAATGCAGCCTAGCACGGTGCCAGGAGGAGCAGGAACTGTGTTTGGAGATGAGATGTCCGCTTTAGTGTGAGCAAAATGACCTTACCGGCAAACATTCTAGATAAATGGGAGTTGCAGAGAGAAGTACAAACTCTTCAAGTCTCCAGCGGGTACATTTTCAGGAAGAGTAGATTGAGGAACTTTTAAGCAAATTGATTGTTAAAAGTCTGTCTGTGGGTACATTCGCTTTTCACCTTACTCTCATATCGGTAGATAGATTCCATGTCTCTATAGTTCCCTTTCATCAGGGTGAATATCTAATTTTACAGCAAAGGAGGAAGCTTTACTTTTCCACTAATGAGTTTTATGTGCCTAATGTAATTATTATAATAATATTAATTATAATATTAATATCATAATAACATTATTTATATGCCTAATATAATTATTTTTAAATTCAGGGAAACATTTTTCCTGTGCTCTCTTGTTCTTCATCAGCTTGATGAAAAGAAGGACAGTGACCCTGGGAATAACATAAAGATGGTGGAGCCATAAGACAGGGAGAGGCTGGGCCCCTGCCTCAAAGCTGGGAGAAGAGCGGCCTGACCATCAGTGGCTCAGAGCTCTGACTGTGGGCTCACTCTTCATCTCTGGCTAGAGATGTCAAATCAGAAGCTAAGGAGACAAGAAGAGAGTATGCATTTAGTTTTCTTTTCCCTATCTGAACGTTTCTGTAAACTTCTCTTTATCCATGGTGTGTGGAAATCCTTAAGGTGACAGACCGACCAGCCCCCTCAGTCTCCTGTAGGGAGGCTCCCTGCGCACTGTGCTCCAGAATCCCTGTTTTCTCTTCCCTTCCTTCCTTCCTCTCTCTGGCCCTCCCTCCCTCCCTCCCTCCCTCCTCCCCTCCCTCTCCTCCTTCCTTTCTTCTTTCTTTCAAGTTAAGATATAATTGACATATCTTATGTATTAGCTTCAGGTACAGCATAAGGATTTGATAGATGCATATATTGAGAAATAATTACTACATATGTTTAGTTAATAAACATTGCCACACTGTTAAAATTTTTTTTCTTGTGATGAGAACTTTTAAGATCTACTCTCTTAGCACTTTCAAATATACAATAAAATACTGTTAACTCTAGTCACATGCTGTACATTCCATCCCCAGGCCTAATTTATCTTATTACTGGAAGTCTGTACCTTTTTACTCCCTTCACCCATTTCACCCACCCCCACTCCCAGCTTCTGGCAACCACTAGTCTGTTCTCTATATCTATGAGTTTGTTTTTTTAAAGATTACACATATAAGTGAGATCATATGGTATTTGTATTACTCTGTCTGACTTATTTTACTTAACATAATGCCCTTGAGGTCCATTGATGTTGTCACAAATGGCAAGATTTCCTTCTTTTTGATGGCTGAATAATATTCCACTGCATATAGATATTGCATTTTTCTTATCACTAATTCCTTCTCTTCCTTAGCACCATCCCCATGCTTTTCTCTCCCCAGGAACACCATATCTGTTAATTAATTCCTATTTAACCTTCAGATATTAACTCAAACCTCATTACACAACCACACAACCACAGGGAAACCTTTTCTGAAATATAGGCTGGCTCAGTGCCCTTATAATATACTCTATAAAACCGGGTACTTCCTTGTAGCAATTTAGCACACCTGCAATTAAATAATTACTTATAATTTGATTGCTTAAAATTTGTTTCCCGCATAATAATGTGTGCTCTATGATGGGAGAGACTGTTATCTTGCTCACCAGGTATCCGTAGTTGCTAGTTTAGTGCCTGGTTAAGATGGGTATCAGTAAGTGTTAATTGAATAAATGAATGTTATGACACCCATGAACAGTCTGAAGACCCTTGCCTGTCTCCCTTTTATGGATCTCTGTGGCTTTTCAGTGAGTAGAAGGATAGAAGAATAGACCTTCACAGGCCTTCATGGCTGAGAAAATCCCTATTCACTCATCTCTCTTTTGGAGCTTACTAGTGGCTCCCATCTACTTGTAAGTGTTCCAAACACAACGCGGTGGAATATGAAGGAGAAATAAGAACATGGGAAGATACTGTCTTTGACCAGCCACATGGAGGCAGTTTAAGATATGTGGTACATTGAGCCTCTTTAATTGTGCCTGGACATAGTATTAGAGAAAAACAAAGCCTACAAAACCAGAAACTGTATTGAAAAGGTTTGAAATCTGGAGGTAGAGTTGGGGGTTCTGCCTCCTATGATACTGTTAATAGTACACTTGGTCCAAACTTCAAGAATGTTTTCTTTGTACAAAGGAGAGCAGTGCTGCTGGGTTAGACCCCAGGGTAGCTCAGTCGTGAGGACAAGTGCTGACTACTCCTTCTCCCCATCTGGCTTCCACCCGGCCATCTGAGGGGATTTGGGGATCTCAGGCCAGGGAACTTTCCTGATTCTTTCATGATTCCATTTCTGTCCTCGCCAGAGGGCTTATAGAGGATTTTCTCAAGGCCACAGCTGCTAAGGGGTTGTCTCAGGTCAGTGAGAAAGACTAATGCAGCCCTTGGAGTGAGACTAAATAAAACTGTAAAGTCAACAGGGTTACACTTTTCACAGGGATCTCTGAGAAAACTCAAGTCCTCCAGGGCCACTGCACCAGAGTCAGCTACATGTGGTATAGACTGACCTGGGGTTCCTTACAGCTGGAGCAGAGAACAAAAGAACCCCCAAAAGATGTCATTTCTGTGATCTGCTAGTGGCTGTCTGTGTTTCTGTTTAAAATGTCATTATTTGGCTTTTATGGGCTGATAGGTGTGACTTTAATCCTTGCTTTAACTATTTCTGGAACAACAGGTGAATAAAGTGCACATTTTTTTCCTTCTAAAACCTGAGAGACATTTGAAACCAACCTGTGAGGAGAGAAGGAACTAGCAGCCCCTCAGCCAGTAGAAATCCTCCTCTTGGCTTTTTGCTGGAATCTCTCAACTAGACCCTCACATTCCCACTTCACAGGCCTTCCCTCCTGAATCCTACCTTTGTCTCTGCTTCTGCTTGCACCTCTTTAGCATTCACTGCATCACTTTTATCATAATATTCTGCACAATTGCTTTTCACAGGTGTGTTTTTCTAAGTATAAGCTTTCTGTTAAGCCATCTAGGAAATAAGGTTTTTTCATGAACTAAGCAGCAGTTATAGAACCATCTATTTTGTTGTGATAATGAGGATGGGTCTCCCCGCCGCCTATGTTCACCTGTTCCTTGCACAACCACTGGTCTTTTGTTTGTAGAGGAATATGAATGTGGTTGTATGGGTACAATGCCCCCAGTATCAGGGCATATAACTTCCTGAGTGTCAGCAGACAGCTGGTCTGGGAAGAGTAAGAAATCTAACATCCTGACTTAATTTTTTTATGACCTTTACCTTCTGTGATCAGTTTTTGTAAGTCCTGCATTATTCATACATGAATTTTATATAACTGATTAACCTGCTAACCATATACTATGTGTATTGCATTGCCTGTAGAAACAGGATCATCAAAGGTTAGGCATTATTTCAGAGAATCTTTTCAACTTTACCAATGACCTCCAAAGTGAGTCTACTGCAGTATTCTATGCCCAGTGCTAACTGTTCCCCATTATCGATGTTCTGCTTTTTGGCCATAGGAAACCAAATTTTTAGCTTAATACATTATTGCCTAGCTACAGGCACATCTATCAGCCTTTTCTGCAGCCAGCTTTGGCTATGTCATTAAGTTTCAGCCAGTGAGATGTAAATGGAATTGTAAGATGGAGTTTTGGGGGAGAAATTCCTTGAAACAGAGCTTCTTCCATTTGCTGTCTGGCCCATAGATGTAATTAGAAAACTTGTCGGGGTTTTGAAGGACCACAGTCTAGGGGTGATGATGATGCAGGCGCCTGGAAGGACCACAGTCCAGGGGCGATGGTGCAGGCGCCTGGAAGGACCCCGGGCTCCTGATGACTGTAGAGTCGCCTCTCCAGCCCTGGACTGCCTAGCTGTATACTCCTTTCGTGTGAGAGAGAATGAGACACATCTATCTTGTTTAAACCTCTGTCATTTTGAGTTTTTCTGTTATATGTTGCTGATTCTGATACTAACTCATACAACCACCTCCATCCACTTAATACCATTGACTCAGAGATCCATGGATGAATATAAGTATTTTCAATCTGTGGCTTTAAGGATAAAATGGCAAAAGTGAGTGTAATGACTCCAATTTCAAGAACTAAAATAATTGCTAAAATTCAGGAAGAAATAGAGCTCAGAACCATCAACCTTATTTTCTTTCTTGCTCTTTCTGTCAAGTGTAAGATTATTAAAGTCATTACCCCATTATGCATGAAAAAAGTCCACTGCTATATAAAGTCTGTAGCTTCACATCCCTCATGTCCACCCTTCGCCCTCCCACTTCTCTTCTTAGTACACACAAAATGAGATTGTTTGCTACGCAGTCAAGATTAAAGCTCTTTTGCAAATGAAGCTTGGTTCTTGGGCTAGAACTAAAGAAATGAATTAGAGTTTATGTGCATAATTACTAGGTTCTAGAAAAGAATGTTGATTCAAATAGGAAATCAATTCAGGAAACAAAATACCAAAAGTGATGGTTATTATACTCATGACATCAGAGCCCCTCATTGTTTTCCAACCAGACACAACAAATGTTAAACTTTGTTCTTAATGGTGGTGGTCTGAATAATGAATACTAAAGTCATCAAGATGTCAGAAAGGAAAAGGCAGAGAACAGAGGCTATTTCACCTTTATAGGAAGAGATGAATAAAGAAGGAGGCATGTGTTCTGTAAGTATGCTCTGCTACTTTAACATTCCCAGCTCAGTTCTCCTTTTCTATTTATGTAGAGTTGAAATTAGAAATATTCATAGATCAGTAGATCTATTTAAAAACCATAAAGAGAAAATACTGTGGAAGGGATGTCTGACTCCCTCTTGGTAATAATATTGATAGGCATTGAAATATGTTAATTCTCTTGAGTCCTTTTGTCCCCAAATGGTGTTTCTCTCATTTTATGGATATGATGGTGCCATGTGATTGGCAAAGATTATCTTCTTAGATTCAAAAATCTACAAAGAACTAAGCAAGTATGAAAGGAGCTTGGAATATCTTTCTTCTAGAGTGAACTGTATCTGCGAATTATAATAGCTGCCAGTTTCACGACCATTCACTTCTAATCCAATGCCCGATACCTCTGAAAGAATCGGCAGAACACGTCACCTTTACATCCCAGCCACTTAATTGATCTTTACAAAATTAAACTCAGCTCCTTTCCAGATGACTTAACTGTGGTTAAGGACTTTCCCACCCAAGCTTTGATCTTTTCAGTCCAGCCAATGTCAAGGGTCATTATTGCTCAGCCAGTAACCAGTTATGACCCCTAATCAGATACCTACTTCTCACCCCTGCTTGGGCTCACAAGTTATTCTATACCAACATTATGTAACAATGACAGCCATTATCCTAGGTGACACAGAGTGATACTTAATAGTACCTAATATTAACACTCAGTAGGCATTCTTTCAAAGTATGTATGTGTATTAGCTCATTTGTTCTTTACAATAACTTCCTGAGATTCTACTATAGCTCTGTTTTAGAGATGAATTAACTGAGACAAGTGATTAAATAACTTGCTCAAGGTTACCCAGCTACTAACTGATTCATCACAACCAGTCTGACTTCAGATCCCTTCGTCCTAACCACTCACACACTGTCTCTCCAGTAAAGAAAATGTACCAGGGAAAAGATGTAGGAGAATATCTGAATAAAACTCAATCTCGTCCTGCATGGAGCCTGTCACTTCTCAATGTACAGAGGTGTTAGCATCTGATTTAACTGTTCCCTTCATGAGATAATTCTAAAAAGAATACTAACAACTTCTTTGACCACATAGTCCACTCAGGAACTTTGCACAAAGGAAACAAATATGAGTCCTGCATTTAGGATTGTGTCACCCTCAGATGAGTATCTCTCTATCTCCCCTCCACCCCAAGTCCAGCCTCTTGAAAGAGTGTTAGCATCTATCATTCTCTGGAAATGCTCCCATCCTTGCCAAGTATTGCTGTGTGGACATGCCAAATGCATTCATTTGGTCTTTAAATGCATTCCCCATACACTGTACTCTAATAACTCAAGGAAATTGTCTGACATCTTCTTCAAATAAAAAAAAAGTCTTTGCCTCTAGTATTTTCAATCCCCTGTTCTTTCTTATTTTGATATCCTTATAAACTATTAAAATTCAACCTTTTCCCCAGGTAGGCTAAATTAACAAAATTTGGCATGTTTGGTTTTATACAAATCAGGACCTGAAGCTATCCTGACTTGAGTGTCATACATTAAACACAACTTCTGAAAACCCTGTCTCTGAAGAAACAAAACACTTTATAAACATTGCATCTAATTCTCTCCTTTGCTTCATAGATGGTTCAACTCAGGAACCTTCTATGACCCAGAATCTATGTTAATCTTTTCATTTCCATATGAAGATAGTGGAGCCCAGGAAGAAGGAGTGACTTGTCTAAGGTCATACACTTGCTGGCAAAGCCAGAATTCAACCTATGTCCCTTAGCTTTCTTCCGGTGGTCTTGCCATTTCAATACGTTGTGTCTTTGGATTGGTCTAGGGACATAGATAACGCCTTTTGAAATCTGCAAGGGGTGTTTAGGGTGAGAGGAAGGATAACAAAATGTCATGTGCTCTGGATCAGGGATCTCAAGCCCAATTTTCAGGAGCTAAGACAGGCATTTACTATCATTCTCCAAAGAACAGCTACAGGGTCTAATATTTGTACCTTTTCTAGAATTCCAGAAAGAAAGGATATGTGGGCGGGGAAATACAAAGCATGTGAGTATGCATCACAGCTCCACCACAGAGACACAGTGATTAAAGAAGTTACCTTTTCTCTGCAAGTCTGTTGTTCTACTTTTTTTGTTTGCAGCTTTTGTTCCTCTCAGAGCATCCTGCTCCTGACCTTCAGAATTCCCCCGGGTCCCTGGGCTCATCCTCCTTCTTACCCTTGCATATTGTAAGCTCTAAGGCCCACAACCATCCCTCATCTTGTAAGTCCTTTATCTTGAATTTTGCCTTCAGTTTATATAGCTACTCTATTTATTAACATCATTCCTTCCAAACCAATAGTTAGTTCTCTGATCAAAGCCTAAGAAGCCCTTCTTTTTGAAAAGCCCCTGACATCCTCCAACAGACCTCCCTAGACCCTTCCTGACTTCAGGCTGTGGATGAAACCCCAACCTCTCTAATAAAAGAAAATCAGAAATTCCCCCATGTTCCTAGAAGTAAGGCTCAAACTAGCGTTAGTCCCCTTCTCCATTTTTCTCTCTTTAGTATAGCAGAGGGAACACTGGATTTGGAGTAAAAAATTGGTCATCATTCCAAAGCTGTGATCTAGGAGCCTTGAATTCTGGATGAAAAGTATTTACTGTTTCTGAGACTCAGTTTCCTCATCTATGAAATGAGAATGGAGACAAAAGAACTAACTTCTTAAGTGAAATGATAGATTTCTTTGTTCATCACAAATTCAACAAATATTCAGGGCCAGAATGTGACTGTGGCTGACCAGAGTCACACCATCTCAGATGTGGAAACAGTTTGTAGGCTGGTGAGCACCACACTGTTATTATTCTACACAAATTCCACCTCTTGGAGTTTGTGCCCGTTCAATCTTATTAAAGCCTCAGGTTCCAAAGCAGGCTTAACTGAAACACGCCAGTACAGCCCTCAGAGTCCCAAGACATGTTTGGGCAGAGGAATGAAGACACAGGAACCCTGAAGAAGAGAACTTACAGAGGGGCCAGCCCTGGATCTACTCTGGGAAGCCAGAGACTTCCCAAAAGTGCTTGCAAATGGTAACAGGGGTGGGCCAGTGTAGAGATGGAAGCAGCCATCCAACTTCATACCTCAACCAGCTCGGTCTAGGCTTCATGCAATGTTCCTTGGATTCCACCTTGCTTCATGCTTCAGCTAGGATCTCAGGTTGAGGGAGGCTGCAGCAGCCATCTGAACTGCCTCAGTCTGTTTTCCAGATATGCCTTTTTCTTTTATAGGTTTATCTTAGAATACACCAGAGAGTGTCTCTCTCTTTCAATTTTCAACACTTCCAGAAACATTTTGATTTGGAAGTATGAGCATAAGAGCAGGGCTCTCATCTACCACACCCCAAACAGCAAGCAACAGAAACAACTCAGCAGTCTGTCTACACCTTGCATTTTCCTAGATTTTTAAAAAATCAATGCCAATTTTCTTGCTAGCAACATATTCTCTATAAATGTAGACATTGTATGTTGAAGGTGCTTCCAAATATAATATTAAAGGTTTTCACTGATTCTCCTTAGCCCCATTTACAGTGAACCAAAAACTTTGTCAGCAATTCTGGGGACTGACAGTAAGAACTCAGACTTTGAGAGACATCTTTGCATGGGACTCATTATATGTGAGTCCACACATGTTAAATTGACTAAGTATTATTACCTCATTCTCCCAGTTTTCTTTAGTGCCAGGAGATTCTGGAATAAGCACTTAACCTGCAGCCAAATTTGAAGAGAGGACATCATGCATTCAGGTTTTTCCATGAAGAAAATTTATGGTTCCTTCTTTTTTTTATATAATTTATTTTGGTATCATTAATCTACAGTTACATGTGCAATATTATGGTTATTAAACTACCCCCTTCATCAGGTCCCACCCACCAACCCCATTACAGTCACTGTCTATCAGCATAGTGAGATGCTATAGAGTCACTACATGTATTCTCTGAGTTGTACTGCCCTCCCTGTGCCCCTCAACATTACGTCTGCTAATCCTAATGCCCCTTTTTCCCCTTTATTCCTCCCTTCCCACCCATCCTCCCCAATCCTTTTCCCTTTGGTAACTGTTAGTCCATTCTTGGGTTCTGTGAGTCTCCTGCTGTTTTGTTCCCTCAGTTTTTTTTTCTTTGTTCTTATACTCCACATATGAGTGAAATCATTTGATACTTGTCTTTTTCATCGTGGCTTATTTCACTGAGCATAATACCCTCTAGCTCCATCCATGTTGTTGCAAATGGCAGGATTTGTTTTCTTCTTATGGCTGAATAATATTCCATTGTGTATATGTACCACTACTTCTTTATCCATTCATCTACTGATGGATGCTTAGGTTCCTTCCATTTCTTGGCTATTGTAAATAGTGCTGCGATGAACATAGGGGTGCATATGTCTTTTCCAAATTGGGCTGCTGCATTCTTAGTGTAAATTCCTAGAAGTGGGATTCCTGGGTCAAATGGTATTTCTATTTTGAGTTTGTTGAGGTACCTCCATACTGTTTTCCACAATGGTTGAACTAATTTGCATTCCCACCAGCAGTGTAGGAGGGTTCCCTTTTCTCCACATTCTCGCCAACATTTGTTGTTGTTTGTCTTTTGGATGTTGGCCATCCTGACTGGTGTGAGGAGATATCTCATGCTGGTTTTAATCTGCATTTCTCTGATGATTAGTGATGTGGAGCATCTTTTCATGTGCCTGTTGGCCATCTAAATTTCTTCTTTGGAGAAGTGCCCATTCATGTTCTCTGCTCATTTCTTAATTGGATTATTTGCTTTTTGTTTGTTGAGGTGGGTGAGTTCTCTATATATTTTGATGTCAACAGCTTAACGGATACATCATTTATGAATATATTCTCCCATACTGTAGGATCTCTTTTTGTTCTACTGATGGTGTCCTTTGCTGTACAGAAGCTTTGCAGCTTGATATAGCCCCACTTGTTCATTTTTGCTTTTGTTTCCCTTTCCCAGGGAGATATGTTCATAAAGAAGTCACTCATGTTTATGTCCAAGAAATTTTTGCCAATGTTTTTTCTATGAGTTTTATGGTTTCATGACTTACATTCAGGTCTTTGATCCACATTGAGTCTACTTTTGCGTATGGGGTTAGACAGTAGTCCACTTTCCTTCTCTTACATGTAGCTGTCCAACAGTTTTTCCAACACCAGCTGCTGAAGAGGCTGTGATCTCCCCATTGTATATCCAAGGCTCCTGTATCAAATATTAATTGACTGTATATATGTTTGGGTTAATGTTTGGATTTTCTATTCTGTTCCACTGGTCTGTGGGTCTGTTTTTGTGCGAATACGAAATTGTCTTGATTACTATGGCTTTGTAGCAGAGCTTGAAGTCAGGGGATGTAATAACCCTGTTTTATTCCTCCTTCTTAGGATTGCTTTGGCTATTCGGGGTCTCTTGTGGTTCCATATGAATTTTAGAATCATTTGCTCTAGTTCATTGAAGAAAACTGGTGGTATTTTGATAGGGATTGTGTTGAATCTGTAGATTGCTTTAGGTAGTATAGCCATTTGGACAATATTTATTCGACTTACCCAAGAGCATGGGATGAATTTCCATTTGCTAGTGTACTCTTTAATTTCTCTTAGGAGTCTCTTGTAGTTTTCAGAGTATAGATTTTTCACTTCCTTCATTAGGTTTATTCCTAGGTATTTTATTCTTTTTGATGCAATTGTGAATGGAATTGTTTTTCTGATTTCTCTTTCTGTTAGTTCATCATTAGTGTATAGGAAAGCAACAGATTTCTGTGTGTAATATTGTCTCCTGCAACTTTGCTGAATTCAGATATTAGTTCTAGTAGTTTTGGAGTGGAGTCTTTAGGGTTTTTTATGTACAATATCATGTCATCTGCAAATAGTAACAATTTGACTTCTTCTTCACCAATCTGGATGCCTTGTATGTCTTTGTTTTGTCTGGTTGCCGTAGCTAGGACCTCCAGTCCCATGTTGAATAACCGTGGAGAGAGTGGGCATCCCTGTCTTGTTCCTTATCTTAGATGAAAAGCTTTCAGTTTCTCGCTGTTAAGTATGATGTTACCTGTGGCTTTGTCATATATGGCCTTTATGATGTTGAGGTACGTGCCGTCTATACACATTTTGTTGAGAGTTTTAATCAGGAATGGATGCTGAATTTTGTCAAATGCTTTTTCAGAAACTATGGAGATGATCATGTGGTTTTTGTTGATGTGGTGGATGATGTTGATGGGTTTTCAAATGTTGGACCATTCTTGCATCCCTGCGAAGAGTCCCACTTGATCATGGTGTATGATCCTCTTGATGTATTTTTGAATTCGGTGTTCTAATATTTTGTTGAGTATTTTTGCATCTACGTTCATCAGTAATATTGGTCTGTAATTTTCTTTTTCGTGAGGTCTTTGCCCGGTTTTGGTATTAGAGTGATGCTGGCTTCGTAGAATGAGTTTGGAAGTATTCCCTCCTGTTCTATTTTTTGGAAAACTTTAAGGAGAATGGGTGTTATTTCTTCTCTATATGTCTGGTAGAATGCAGAAGTGAATCCATATGGTCTGGGGGTTTTGTTCTTGGGTAGTTTTTGATTACCACTTCAATTTCGTTGCTGGTGATTGGTCTGTTCAGTTTTTCTGTTTCTTACTTGGTCAGTCTTGGAAGGCTGTATTTTTCTAAGCAGTTGTCCATTTCTTCTAGGTTTTCCAGCTTGTTAGCATATAGATTCTCATGATATTCTCTTATAATTATTTGTATTTCTGTGGGTCTGTCGTTATTTTTCCTTTCTCATTTCTGATTCTGTTTATGTGTGTAGATTCTCTTTTTCTCTTAATGAGTCTGGCTAGGGGTTTATTTATTTTGCTTATTTTTTTCAAAGAACCAGCTCTTGGTTTCATTGATTTTTTTCTATTGTTTCATTCTTCTCAATTTTATTTATTTCTTGTCTGATCTTTATTTTGTCCCTCCTTCCGGTGACGTTGGGCCTCATTTGTTCTTCTTTTTCCAATTTCAGTAATTGTGTCTTTAGACTATTCATTTTGGATTGTTCTTCCTTCTTTAAATAGGCCTGGATTGCAATATACTTTCCTCTTAGAACTGCCTTTGCTGCGTCCCACAGAAGTTGTGAAATTGTGTTGTTGTTGTCATTATTCTCCATATATTCTTTGATTTCTGTTTTGATTTGGTCATTAACCCATTGGTTAATTAGGAGAATGTTCTTAAGTCGTCGTGTATTTGTGAGCCTTTTTGTTTTCTTTGTAAAATTTATCTCTAGTTTTATACCTTTGTGATCTGAGAAGTTCGTTGGTAGAATTTCAATATTTTTGAAATTACTGAGGTTCTTTTTGTGGCCTAGTATGTGGTCTATTCTGGAAAATGTTCCATGTGCACTTGAGAAGAATGTGTATCCTGTTGCTTTTGGGTGTAGAGTTCTGTAGATATCTGTTTGGTCCATTTGTTCTAGAGTGTTGTTCAGTGCCTCTGTGTCTTTACTTCTTTTCTGTCTGGTTGATCTGTCCTCTGGAGTGAGTGGTGTTTTGAAGTCCCTTAAAATGAATACATTGCTTTCTATTTCCTCCTTTAATTCTGTTAGTATTTGTTTCACATGTGTCAGGGTTCCTGTGTTGGATGCATATATATTTAAAATGGTTATATCCTCTTATTGGACTGACCCGTTTATCATTTTGTAATGTCCTTCTTTATCTCTTGCTACTTTCTTCATTTTGAAGTCAATTTTGTCTGATACAAGTACTGCAACACCTGCTTTTTTCTCTTTGTTGTTTGCATGAAATATATTTTTCCATCCCTTCATTTTTAGTCTGTGTATATCTTTGGGTTTGAGGTGAGTCTCTTGGTAGCAGCATATAGATGGGTCTTGCTTTTATATCCGTTCTATTATTCTGTGTCTTTTGATTGGTACATTCAGTCCATTTACCTTTAGGATGATTATCGATAGATATGTACTAACTGCAATTGCTGGCTTTAGATTTGTGGTTACCAAGGGTTCAGGGCTTGTTTGTTTACTATTTAACAATCTAACTTAACTTTCTTGTTAAGTTATTGTAAACACTGTCTGATGTTTCTCTCTTTCTGTTCCTTCTTATTCTTCCTCCTCCATTCTTTATATACTAGTTGTTTTATTCTTTCCTTTAGTTAGTATTTGGATGGTCTGCTTTCTTTACTATGATTTTATTTTCTCTGGTGGCATCTTTTATGCCTTAGGAGTGCTTCCCTCTAGAGCAGTTCCCTTAAGATATCCTGAAGAGGTGGTTTATAGGAGGCAACCTCTCTCAGCTTTCGCTTGTCTGAAAATTGTTTAATCCCTCTGTCATATTTAAATGATAATCGTGCTGGATACAATATTCTTGGTTCGAGGCCCTTCTGTTTCATAACGTTAAATATATCATGCCATTCTCTTCTGGCCTGTAAGGTTTCTGTTGAGAAGTTTGATGATAGTCTAATGGGTTTTCCTTTGTAGGTGATCTTTTTTCTCTCTCTAGCTGCCTTTAGTACTCTGTCTCTATGTGTGATCTTTGCCATTTTAATTATTATGTGTCTTGGTGTTGTCTTCCTTGGGTCCCTTCTGTTAGGAGATCTGTGGGCTTCTGTGGACTGCAAGATTATTTCTTTCCCCAGCATGGGGAATTTTTCAGCAATTATTTCTTCAAAGACAGTTTCTATCCCTTTTTCTCTGTCTCCTTCGTCTGCTACTCCTATAATGTGAATATTGTTCCGTTTGGATTGGTCACACAGTTCTCTTAATATTCTTTCATTTCTAGAGGTCCTTTAATCTCTCTCTGCCTCAGCTTCTCTGTATTCCTGTTCTCTGATTTCTATTCCATTAACAGTCTCTTGCATCTCATCCAGTCTGCCGTTAAGCCTGTTGATCTTTTCTCTGATTTCTGCATTGTCTTTCTTCACTTTCCTCACTTCCTCCCTCAGCTCTTGCACATTGTAGATCCGTCAGTATGGTTATGAGTTTTATTCTGGAATCTATTTCAAGAAGACTGTACATTTCCATCCTATCAGGCTCCCTCTCTCTGGTTTTCTGGTTGATCTTACTCTGGACCATATTCCTCTGTCTTTTCATGGCTGTAGAAGTGGTTGCTGGTAGTTGCCATGTATTTCAGCTGAGTTCTTTAAGACTTTAAAAAAAAAAGAAAAGAAAGAAGAGAAAAAGAAAAAAGAAAGAAAAGAAAACACCAAAATAAACCAAAAAAAGAAACAAACAAAAAGACGTCCACCGGGAGTAGATTCTGTGAGGATGCTGCAGGTGGCGCTGTTGCTCCACTATTCCACAGCCGTAGCTGCACCACTCCACAGGGCCCTTCATAGTTCTGGCTGGGGCGGGAACGAATGGGAGACTGTTGATCTCTGTGTAAGTCTCAGTGTGGCTCCTTTTTCCCTTCACCAGCCAAGGGGTCCGAAATTTCCCAGGACTCCCAGCTTGCTGGGCTGAGTGTGTTGGGATGATCCTGGGCCCTTGTCTCTTTAAGACTGCTAAAAAAAAAAGCACGCACTTTTCTTTTATCCTGGGGAACCAGCTGCAAGGACTCGGGTGCGTTCAGGCTCAGTTCCTGCACCCTCTGTCTCTCCAATCTCCGCTACACCGTGTGATGTGTGTCAGAGCTCCCGGCGCAGTTCACCATAGCTGGTTATTTTGCAGGCCTGTACTTCCACTCCCTCCTGGCTCTGAATCCTCTCCTCCCGTCGGTGCACTGGGGTGTGGGCATGCTCGGGTCCCGCCGGGACGCAGCTTTGTATCTTACCCACCTAGCGGGGTGCCGAGTCCTCTCAGGTGGCGCTGCAGGCTGGTGTCGTCCTGTATCTCCTGGTCTGTCTTTTAGGAATAGTTGTATTTGCTGTATTTTCATAAATATATTTGGTTTTGGGAGGAGATTTCCACTGCCCTGCTCCCGCCGCCATCTTCCTCGCTTCCTTCTTACCAATAAATCCAACACTTACATAATCATCTGAGGTCATTCTTGGAGCCCATGCAGACAGTAGTGACAACTGCTGGTGTAAAAAGGCTTCTTAAAATGTGGGGAGGGAAAGGTGAGTTGTATCAAAAGTTTCCTCATGTTACAGACTGGTAGTGAAGAATCTAGTAGCACAAAAATGTCAATAAATGCACGCACATTTCATGTTTCAAGAAATCCAGGATCTTTCTGAGTCTTAAAAAAAGGGGGTAATTGTCAGTGTGCACCTCGGCAGTGGCCTACCATTGTCTGACACATTCTCCAACAGAATGTACAACCCGTGCCAAGAACTAAATTCATCTTGGTGACAGGTTGTCAGTATACCTAAGGATGTGGGTCGGGGCCTCCAGATATGGGATAGATTCTGCATGAAACCTGAAGTATTGTTTTCAAAATGTTGCTGGCCCTTAGCCTCCATAACTCAAGTGAAGAGCCTTAGGAAAAAGAAGAAGACAGCATTTAAATGACAAAGCCATAATTTGTGTCCATCCATCATGCAACCTTGTGGGGGCTGTGTGTCAATATGTGGCATTATTTTGAGGATGGCACAGGTAGCAGCATCCATGCTGTGACACGTGTTTTCATAGCAGGGAAGATTATCCAAATTCTTCATATTCAGAGCCAGTAAGATATGTCAGAGAAAGGCAAATTGTTTATTAAACTTACTTAAGCATTTCATACCAGTGTGTCTGGCAGCTTTGGGAACTATTGTGTAAGTGGGGTTGCCCAGAAGTGAATGCCAACATTCTGAGAATATTTTATGATCAAGGCATTTGGCAAATTCAGTGTGAGTGGCATTGCCTCAGCCCCTCCTTTTTTATAACCCAGACTTCAGCTCTGAAACAGACTGGCGATAATCATCTCTTTTGAAAATGTAGCCCTGCTTGGTAACCCAAGCAATGTACATTAATCCGAGGACCCCTTTCCAATCCTCTGATCTGCTCACCCATCCCACAGGCTGCCATCTCTCACTGCTGCCTTTGAGAAGAGTAAATCTGGGCTGGTGACAGAACATTCTTTGCACACAAATCAACTAGCTGTATGGGCTCAGGAAAGCATCACATGATGAAAATTAGGCTGAAGAGTGAGTATCAAGTATCAAACCCTTTTGGGAAAACCCTAGACCTAGCCAAGATCCCTTGGCAAGAGCTCGAGGTAAGAGCCTGTGGCTTGGGCTGCCGAGAGGCTGACTGATCCTTAATTCTTTAAATAGACAAAGAATTCAAATCCAATCAACAGACACATCTGCAGACAGAGAGAGAGAGAGAGAGAGCAAGTTCACGTCTAGCAAGGCAGGCTGGCTCAGGGCAGGTTTTAGGCAGGGTACCTAAAAGATTGTGAGCAGAATCATCTGAGACAGGATTGCCGGCCTCCACCTCCATGAAGACATTTGGGCTTCAGAGAAGGGGACAGGAGGACAAACGAGCTGCGTGATCTTGGGCAAGTTACTTAACTTCTGAACCACCTGGGTATAACAATAAGAATGCCACCATAGGGTTATTATGAGAACTAGTAAAGAATGTTAAACATCAACGGAGCCTCAAACATAGGACAGGCTCACAAAAGGGGAGCTAGAATAATCAGAGGCCTTAATTAATGAACTTCAAAGTGTGTCTTTAAGGCAGGATAATAAATTCAAGGTCTAGAGACAGATGATTGATTTATGCAGTGCAATAGGTGTAGGCTTTTTAATAAATGCTACTAAGACAACTGAGTATCCAAATAGGAAAACAAAATGTTGGGTCTGTGCTTCATCCCAAACACAAAGATTTGTTCAGGGCTGACTATAAACTGGAAAGGAAAAGGAAAAATTATAAAGCTTTTAGAAGGATGTAAGAGATCTTCCTGAGCTTGGGAGACGGAGTGTGGTGGTGATGAGGCAGACCATGGAGGGATCGTCTGGGTGCTTGCAGGATTCAGCTCTTTGACCTGAGAGGTAGCTTTGTGTCATGCACCTTATAATTATTCTTTAATGTATACATTCATGCTTTATATACTCTTCTATATATGATATCTCTTTCCTTCCACATTTTCTACAGCCTCAATATTGCCCTGTATGCCTTTTCAGCACATCCCATGGTCAGGCCATTTAGAGGACTATTTTTAATAGAAAAAAAATCAAGTATAATAAATATTCAAATACAGCAAAATACAAATATAGTATTTATATGGCAGCATAGAAGACAAGTTACAAATACACAGTGACATTGTTTGATGCAGTTCACAGTTTGATATAGTCAAGTACACAGAAGATGTTAATACTTTCTCTCTATATATATATATATATTTTTTTTTAAATTTCTTCAGCTACTTGTGCTCACGTTCTGCCCAAACTATCTATCCTGCTACAGTTCTCAGGCCTCTGCTCCTTGTGCTATTTCCCCTAAAACACTCATTCTTTCCTGCTTTGAGTCTTTCTAGCTGAGTTGTAACTTCCAGTTGGCAGATAAATGTCTATCCACTCCACTTTATGATGCAGTCTCTCAATATGCTTCCTCTTCTGTCTTCAAGTCTGCCCCTTTCTCTAGGTTATAGCACAAAATATTGATCTAGGGGCTACATTCCCATCTTGGGGCCTTTTCTTATCCTCATATACCTATCCAGTTTAAAGCAGCAGATCTAAAATATATATTTGCCTATTTACCAAAGTACTGTTGGGTCTACATTAAGAAATATTAAAATTGTATTTCCAGAAAAATTGGTAAAAGGATAGCTTATTATATTTTCAGTGTTAAACCCAAAGCATATGCTTAAGAAACACTTAAAATAAAAATTTAGGTAATTCAATATTAGATTAAGCATTTAAAGCAAGTTAATGCTCAAATAGAGAAAGAAAATTCCAGCTGGGACCTAGGAGCAGTAAATTGGTCTATTACACTCATCAGAAACAGTGTTTTCTATGAAAGCTCCTATTTTAAACAAAGTGTTAATTTTCTCATAGAAACATTTAAGTTACTAGGTAGACTTTCTATTCTCTTTTTTACTTCACCCGTGACTTGGATAAACCTCAGTTATCAGTCCCACCACACCCATGCTGACTACTATCCAGTTTGTAGGAAAAATTCTAGAAGGAAATCATCTCTTGGCACCTAAAAGAAAGTTAAGTGACAGAAGGTGACATCTCGGCTCTTCCACATAATGTCCAAAGCACATCTTTCCTGACATTCTTTCTCTCACATCAACGTCTGATCTTTTCTGTAATTCAGCCCCTAACTGCAGTTACCTGATCTTGGTTCCTCCACAGTCAGTTTTCCAACCTACTCTTGCTCCTGTCTCCTTCGTCAGGGGACGTAGGCACTGGATTCGTCCTGAAGGGGTAAGCGATTATGGCCCCCAAGATGCCCTGCTTCCCCAACCCAGGGCCAGGAAGCTGGCAGAGAGACAAGGTGAGAGAAAAAACGAAATGTGTTCACGGGGGGTGAGTCCACGCAGTGCAGAAAGGTCTGGCAGAAGGAAGGAGGTCCAGGAGAGGTTAGAAGTCAATTAGCATGGAAGTCAGGACAGTGATAATCATAATTTAAGTAATATGATGGCCCTCCTGGTTTTTCCTAATCCCTACATTTTAGCTGCTATGTGTCTTTTTTTAGAAAAATGTATCTGGATAAGGTAGCATTCCAAAGGAAGAGTAGATCCCAGAGTCATTCATTTACTCACTTATTCATTCGTTTATCCACTCAGCATCTGCACTGTGCTCAGATTAGACAAAAAGCATAAAAGGCTCAAAATGATATCATGAAGCTATTCAAAATTAGTAAGAAATTCTCAAGTACTATTTATTTTACCTTCATCTCCTATTTTTATTTCAATTTTATGTTTTATCATGTATGAAATATATTAGAACATTGGTTTGCAAGGGTGTGCAATTTTATGACGTGTATGTATTTGTTGCAGTCGGGGACAGCGAAAATGAGAAATACGAGTCAGAATGACCTTTTTAAGCAGAGAGCTTAGACTTTCTCAGGAAACTAAGCACCAAGTCAGTGCTCCCCTGTGCTTTTATTAAGTTACAGCAAGCAAAAAGACAGGCATCGGTTAATGATTATAGGATGAGTTTTTTCATCAAGCTTAACAATTGCAAGCTAATCACCTCTTAAAGTTTCTCTTATGTCTCGTGAAGTCATCCGGCCACGTGAGTCTCACGGTGTGCTCCTTATCTGGGTTTGCCTCGGAAAGGATCACAAGAACTGTTTGCAGTCCCTGTCACACTGCTCATGACTCACACCAGATTCCACGATGCAGCACCTATTGTTCTTTTCTCTTATATTAGCTTCGGCTATAGATTAAGTTTAAGGAGGAACTAAATTACAGCAAGGTTAACTGCTGGGGTATCTACACGTATTGTATCCGGAATGCTCACTCATATTTTTTTTAAGTTATCAGGGTGTGTGATTAAAACGTTTGGAGATAGCTAATGTGAAACAACCCTTAGTTCACACCCGCATGATTTATAACCCCTATCTAAAATGTAGAGTCCGTGAGAAGATGACTCACGTCCCTTGAAAGAGCAGAGCCAGGAAGGATTCCCTCCTGAGCTCCACACAGACAGCCGAGGAGCCTCCTGGCTGACGCGGAGCCATCACTAGCGGCAACACCGGGGCCAAAGAGAGTGCAGGCCCATCCTTGTCGAGGGAGGCACCAGTCTGGGACCAGCTGTCAAATAATGATGATCTCTGGTGGGGGAAACATCAGATTCCATTTGATACAAGTCATTTTTAAAAATATGCTTTTCAGTTTTCTTGGGAAATTTTTGTAAGACATTTAGCATTTTTTATGATGAAATTGTTCATATATATATCATTTTAGGAAAAACCACGAGGGCCATCATAAATGAATCCCTATTTACCCATTGCCTGGATTCAACAACTATCAACATTATGCTATACTTGCATCATCGAGCTCTTCTTCTTTCCCTCTCTTTTCATAAATTGCTCACATAAAGCAAATCCTTGACATCATGTTACCTTGCACAAATTTTTCCAGATAGGAATAAAAATAAAGACATTTCTTATATA
>JAVSCE010004484.1:0-232186 GCA_032199065.1 Smutsia gigantea
TCAAGATGATAAAGAACCGAATTTTACAAACTCTTCAGGTCAAAATTTATTTTTTCAGGGAGGTATTTATGTTTCTTTCCTCTAACACAGCACAATCCATTCACAGAACACGTGTAAAAAGAGAAGATGTTAATGGCCCATGAAGAGTTCGAATGGATTTCCTAATCTGTGGGATAGCTTCAAAGTAGCAGCCCAGACCATGGAGAGAGAGGAGCAGGGAGCCGCAACAGGGAGCTGCCTGCTAAGGAGGAAGCAGCTCGTGGTTCCAGGACGCACTGCTCTGGTTCACATTGGCTTTAAGAGCTAAGGCGAAATATTCTACTGGACAAACTGAACATAGGCTTCCGAATCAGACTGGAGTCCTGGCTCCACTGGAGACCTGAAAGCTATGTAACTAGTTTAAATGTTTACTTCGCTTCTCTGAAGTTTGAGTCTCTCTCTAATGTGCTAATACCAATTCTTCAACAGCCCAGTGAAAAGCTCCCATTTCTTTAATATTGGCAATCGATTTTTGTTTGACTGTCTAAATCCTGGTGGACCGAACTGAACATGTCTATGGACAGAATTAGTCTAATGGAGTCAGTGCGTTGGGAATAAGAACGTAGCCTCAGAAATCAACCACTGGTTTACCTCCCGCCTTCTGAACTGGGTGATCTGTGGCAGGTGACTTAGTTTTCTTACACTACTGTGCCAGCCTCTGCAGAATGGGGACAGGAAAGCCACCTACCTCGTGGGATTTTGGGAGGGTTGGCAAGGTGACACGTGCACTTAGCATACTGCCCATCACAGGGTAAGCCCTCAACAGCTAGACTTATTATTATCTTTGCTGTTGCTGTTATTGAAAGTCTGCCTGCAGAAGTCAAGGGGGTTCTTGAAGAGGAGACAAGGTTTGAGAAGCGCCTCCGAGAACCAGGAAGTTTTGTTAAGTAAACGTTCCTACATCCAGCACATAATTTTTGAGCACCTGCTCTGTCCCGGGTTCTGGGAATCCAGCCTGGAGCAAAGCAGTCTCTCATGCACCTTACTTCAACGAGGGGAAAATGAGGTTTAAATAATATGCTTAGGGGGAGATGAACACCGTGACAGATAATAGGTCAAAGGGAGAAATGTCCATTGGCAGCGACATGGCTCAGTCAGATATGGCGTATCTGTGGCATGGAATGCTGTCCAGGAGAGAATAAGAAAGCCACCGTTAAACACATAACACAGATGGTGCTTCCCAGCATAAAGAGAGGGAAGGAAGCAGGTACAAAACAATGATTCCAGGCGTAGGCAGTTGAGAATGAGGCCAAACGAATCCTCAGTGTTTAGGGACCGATACTCATGGGGCAGCACCCATGAAAGTCGTGAAATGATTATCCCAATGATTAGAATATTGGGACCCTTGGAGGGGAGGGAAGGGGTAGCATGCAGGGGCCTCTGGGTGTTGGTAATGGTCCATTTCCTCCTCTGAGTAGACGTAAATGGCACAGTTGTTAAATTGCCTTAGATGTTTTATGTATTTGTAAGTGTATTTCACAAATTTTAAAATTCAGAGAAAGAAAAAAGCAGAGGTGCACAGAAAATGAACATGCATAGATGAGAAATTCTAGAAAGAAAGAATTGGTCGCACAAGGTGAGGAGCTGCAAAGTCATGGGCTGACTGCGTGTAACCGGGGCATAAATTAGGAGCAAAGGTGGAGGTCATGACAAACAGACAGGCACGCGCCGCCGCATGCCAAAGAATGGAGATGGGTTCCTGCAAGTGGTGGGAACCAGCAAAGCATGTTTTTGACAGCAAATCAGAAATCCCCCTAGGTGCTGTGGGTGTGGACTGTGACAGGTGGGACCAGGGATGGGGACCTGGAAGGAGGTTCTTCCCATAACCAAGGTGAGGTGATGTGGGTTTGCGGACAGAAATGGGGAGGGTGGCGGGAACCCTCAGAGGATGGGCTGGGCTGTCTGGGGTGACTCACTGCCTGGTCTGCTCACAGGGCAGGCAGGTGGCTGCAGAGCAAAGCCCTGAAGAGTGTATCCTAGGAAAATAGGCGGCAGCAGGTGCTCGAAGGAGGAGGTGACAGTGTGTATGAGGAATCTTCAAAAATGGATTCAGAAAAGGTGGAACTTGGGCTGAGGGGTAAGGGGCAAAGGCAGGGACGGGGGCGGTGGGGGGGCTACAGGCTGGCTGGTAAGGAAGAGAATCTGCAGGGCGGAGGTGGGGAAACGGCTCCTTTTGCAGCTCAAGGATGCCAGCTGATGAGCAGTGGGGGGGTGCCTCGTATTGGACGCTCAGGCCAACGGCCCTTCTGTGGCCTCAGATTTAACAGACGCGTAGACTGAGTCAGTCCTGGCTTTGCCTCCTCACAGCTGGGGGTCTGTGCCTCTTTGCTGCCGGGCTGTCCCCTTGTGCTGTCAGCAGTGAGCATGAGAACTGGGGAGGATGCTGAAGACCATCCCGGCAGGGGATCTGGGGACACCACCTGGCTGCAAGGTGGCTCCATGGGGCCTGGGTCATGAAGTCACCAACTCTCATGGGGGGTGAGTTCCCAAAAGGGGAACTGCATGAAGGCCAGATGTTCAAGGACACAGGAAGCTGCCAGCCAGCAGGAGGAGGGTTTCAGAGGGCCAACCAGCTAGTCAGTGCTGGGCTCAGGTCCTGGCTGGAGAAGAGCAGGGGCCGGGGGGGAGTGGGAGAGCTACCAGGGTGTCAGGCGCCCAAACGGACTGGAGTCCAGGGCAGTGTCTGATTCCAGAGCGAATGTGGAATTGTAAAGCATTCATGCCGACTAGGCCAATGCCGTGACGGCAGGAGGGGCTCCAAGACGCTGAGGTCGCTGGGGTTTGGAGCCCTCACCCTGGGGCACTGAACACTGGCTACATTCAGATGGGATTGCCTTCATTTTGGATATCCCCCCAAAATAAACCTAGGCTTTAGGTATCTGTCCCACCCTGATCAAAATTAACTGAGGAGGGGCACGTGAAGGAAAACAACATTTATGGGCCATGGCATGCCCCAGATGGCATGGTAAGCGTTTCACAGATGTAAGCTCTTTTAACTTTATAAACCTGCTAGGCTAGCAGCATAGATTCCAATCTGCTGTTAAGGAGTCTTGGTTCCAGAGAGGTCTAGTAATTTTTCCAAGGCACTAGAGCTATAAGTGGTGGTTCTGAGCTCTAGGAGAATGGGACGGGCTGAGCCTATAGGGAGAAGGTGTAAGAGACTCAGGTTGGGAGAACTGAGGCAAGAAGGACTTGGTATTCTGAGACTGCATCCGTCTCCACCCTCATGAATGCCCGGCCTCCTCCTCTGTCTCCCCAGGGGATCAATGATCAGTCAATAAGACCAATAAGACAGAAGTACGAGGTCCTTTAGGCAGAAGACAAAGACCCAGTTGGACATGCATATTCAGGATCATTAAAGTGGCACTGTAGGCCTCAAACAGAGCTCATGATTTATATGCATAATATATATATTATGTAAATACAAACATATAAATGTATATGTATTATATATATACATACATTAAATATATATACAGAAAAGGAAGTCCATTACATTGAAAGAGTTTGTCATATTTTAATAGTTACTAACTAGATACATTAGAATCACTGCATTCTGACGAGGGTTTATTTAATGACGTGCTGCATGAAACCAAGTCATCAATCATCAATTAAACGTTCATCACTTGACACCCTGTGTGATATATTGTTTGAGGCTCCACAGACATCTGGATGCCTAGGAACCTGAGAAGCCTTGAGGCACAAACACAAGGTCAGAATATTCTGCAGCTGTTGAGCAGGTTATCAAAGGACATAAGCTTCTAACCATGGGTCATTCAGGAAGAAAAGTCAAATGTACACAATATCAGAATAAAATCCTATAATCAATAAATAATTATTATTAAAAACTCAGTAAAGTGATTTCAGTTTTCCCCAGAGTTCCCAGTTGGCTAAGATTTTCCCTGACTTCCAACAGTCCAGCCAGACCTCCAGGCTCCCAGACACATAAAGAGCTCATTTAATCTGACAGTGTCCTGTTGTGATATTTGGGGAAGCAGACCAACTGGAAAGGCAGGGGATCATCAGCAAACCAGAGCCCTACGCCTGCCACCACCCTATCTAGGCCCCCGTTCTAATGTCTACATGGTCACAGCCACGTGGCCCTCCTAATTCTTAGTTTCCTATCTAACCTTTCGCATTGATATCTACCCAGGTGTTGAAGCCCTGGGCCTGTGTTCATCCTCGGCACTGCCTCATCCCCCAGACCCCTTCAGTCATCTCTGTGGTCCCACTGGCTTCGCTGATCTCCAATCCCTGACCCTAGTCCCAACCACCAGCATCTCTGTCCAGGTCGTGGCAACAGACCCTCGCAGGCCCCTTGGCCTCTACTTCTGATTCTTCTAATCTTTTCTCCACATGGCAGCCAGCACCGTCTCTCCAAAGTGCTAATCGGAATGTAATGTGAGTTTCTCCCAAGTTCCACAGCCTTCCAAAGTCACACTTTACTTCCACAGCCAAATAAAATACCTGGAATATAACTGCAGAAAGTCCACACTCATGTCTTCCGCTTCTGGGGCCTGCATGCCTGGGGGCCCATGGTGGTGTATCACTTCTCTCTCTAACTCAGTTCCTCAGAAATCTTCCCATTATTCTCAAAGGCAGAGCTGATATTCCAAAGGCCTCTGATATTCCATTGTGAAGGTTCTCAGAGCCTACAGCAGTTAAGAAAGGCTTTGGGGTTGCATATCGGAAGGGAATTAGAGTGCCCCCCAACACAACCTAAACTGGGTTTGGGGCTGTTATGGGTTGAAATGCACCCTCCAAAAATCCATGTCAAGGTCTGAGCCCCAGTGCCTGTGAATGTGACCTTAGTTGGAAATAGGGTCTCTGCAGCTGTAATCAAGTTAAGATGAGGTCATTAGGGCGGCCCTGATCCAATATGACTGCTGTCCTCACAGCAAGAGGGAAATTTGGACACAGAAACACACACACAGGAGTAGGCCATGTGAAGATGCAGACACAGAAGGCAAATAACCTTGTGAAGTCAGAGGCAGAGGTTGGAGTTCCACTACCACAGAACAAGGAATGCCTGGGGCTCCCAGAACCTGGAAGAGGCGAGGGAGGATCCTTCCCGAGAGGCTTCAGAGGCAGCACGGCACCGCACATGCCTTGATTTCAAATGTCTGGACTTAGAACTGTGAGCAATTGTTTCTACTGCCTTGTGGGTAAAATTGTAACATTTCCAGAATATCTTGCTTGGCTTTAGTGCATTTTCATATCCTCTGGTGGAGAGAAGTTCATCTCCATATCCATGGGTAATACTTGGGCAACCGAGGGCATGTCTGAACCTGAGAGTTTAAAGGGAGGGGCTGGCTTGCTGGCTGGCTGGCTTCTTCGGGAGCAGAGGAGAGAGACGACCCTGGGCTGCAGTTTGTAAGCAACAAACGGGTTTTAAACTTTATTTCTCCCTTTGAATTATTTCAGTTTTTAGAGGTATTTTACCCCAGGATTTCCTCTCCCCTGACCTATGGCCTTAAAGCACTCAGCTGAAGGTTCTTGGTTACAGTGGCCACAGGAAGCTAGTACACAGGCCCAGCTGCACCCCATCCACCATAGGGAGTCTCCCCACCTCTCCCCTGGCAGCTGGCCCCTTTCCATGTCCTTGAAGGACATTCTTTAAACCAAGTTTCTCTCTGCCTTTTTCCTCTTAGATTTTTGTTTCCCTAAATGCCTTACTGGAGCCCATCTCAAAAAAAATAAAATGCCCTAATTCATTTTTTTTACTGCCAAGGAACTCACCTTTTACATTATTTTTCATTAACATTTTAACCTCTCTCATCTCATTCTCTCTCACCCAGTCTAAGCTCAAAACCTTCTCTTTTCAAAATCCAGTCTTTATTGTTTCTTAATCATAAGAAAACCTCACTAAGAAGTATTCTGTCCTCATTAAAAACTAGCTTTCAAAATATCACCTTTTTTCCTCCATGTAAACCTATGTTGTCACTTGCCTATTTACAATCCTAATCGTTTCAACTGGATGTAGTGCAAACCCTTTATTCGTTCATTCCACAAACAATTAAGCAACTCTCAGCTGCCCTGAAGATCCTTCCCTGGCCGATGAAAAGCCATAGTCTCTGCTGTTTCAGACACAGACTGGGGTTAGAGAAAGGCGGCTGGTAAGTGCAATGAAGGAAAGAGATCGGATTCTCTGAGGTCAAATAAGAGCAGAAGCTCATTTAAATTGGGGACCATCCCAGTGACCTATTATTGAATATCCAATGGCCCCAAAACTTAGCAGCTTAAGACAAAAAGCAGTTCTGATCTCTGGATTGTTGGTCTGCTGGGCTCTGCTGAGCGGTTCTTCTGTCCCACATGATATTGACTGGAGCTGAAGTTGGCTGGGACTCAAGAGGCTGGAACACCCAAATCACTGACTAATTTGGCTGTCCGTTGAGTCTGGCTGTCTGCTGGGACTCAGCTGAAACTGTGGACCAAAATGCCTACACGTGATGTCACCATAGGTTTGTGGCTGCTTGTAGCATGGCAGCCGGGATCCAAGAAGGAGTGTGCCAAGGGTGAGTGTCCCAAGAGTGAGGAAGCAGCAGCGGCCAGGCCAGTCTAGGCTTATCCTGGAAAGGGCACAGCCCTATTTCTGATGAATTCTGTTGGTTAAAGCAGCCACAGGCCCAGCACCAAGTCAAGGTGGAAGAGGGCTACCCAAGGATACAGACACCAGGAGGCGTGGTTCACCATGGAGAAGGCAGGTAAAGAAGACCTCACTAAGGAAGGAATTCATGCAGGTGCGGATGCTGAGATCTGAAAGATGAGCACAATCTAGCCAGGCAAGGAACTGGCAGAAAGGCACCCACAGAATGGGGCTCCTTCCAGGAGCTGAAAGAAGACCTCTGTGGCTGGGGCACGGGGACCAAGGAGGAGAGGGCATAAGGGAGGCTGGGTAGGAACTTTGAGACAAATTAAGGAGTCAAGCTGTTTCTGAAATGTAGTGGGAGGCTTTTTGAAGGAGGATTACACAGTCCCATTCGAGTTTTTAAAAGATTCCTTAAACTGTTGTGAGAGGAACAGATTAGACAGAGCAGGAGGGAATGCAGGAGGCCAGGCGGAGGGCTACTGTGATAGTCCCACGAGACAGGATGGTAGCTCATGCCAGGTGGTGAAGTCAGAGGGGGCAGAAAAGGGTGAGTGGCCTTGGGGGACTCTCTGAAAGTTCTCTTGACAGGACTCACTAAAGAATTGGGCATGAGGAATGTGAAAGAGATGTCAATAATGACACCAACTTTTCTGGCTGAAGTACTTCCAAGCGGGCAGGCTTCAGGGAGATTTAGAAAAAAGAACCAAGAATGAAATACAGGGTGTGGCTTCATTTAAGATGTTTATGGGCACATTCACAAAGAGGCATCAGGTAGGCAGCTGACTTGAGAACACTGGAGCTCAGAAGCATCTAGGCTGCTGTTAATGCACCTGCCACACAATCTCTGCTGATCCCTCCAGAACTGTCCCTGCCCCTTTCCCCACACGTTCCACGCTGCATCCTTATTGAAGGGCCTGCAGTTCCCATCAGGCCGTATCTATTCCCAGCGAGCTCTTTGCACATGATTCTTCCACCCAATCGCCTGGTTACTTCCTACCAGATTTGTAGGTAGGACCCTCCCCCTCCCGTGCCCCAATCAGTGAGATACTCCTGTTCCAGTTTCCCTCAGCCCCTCATCATGGCCCCTGCCATGCTGCATCCCAGTTATGTCTTCATGTGTCCTTTAATATGCCCTTAGAATGTGAGCTTCTTGAAGCAGGAAGTGAACCTGGTTAGGGTTGTGTCTCCAGCAGCAGTACACACCCAACACATATTGATGGAATGAACAAACTGGTCTCTGACTCCAATTCGCATGGAATATCATATCTAAAATAAACATCTCTGACCATCCTCCCATCAGACAACAGCCCTTCTCAAGAAGCTCCAGATTTACTGTTGTTTCCTCTTCCAATAAAGACTTGGCATCCTCCAGTATCATCCTCCCATGCTAAATATGTCAAAAGAGAAAACACACAGGACCTAGATTTTTGAGGTCAGGATTGTGGAGGAATTGTAACACTGTCCACATAGCAAGGGGACACTAGATCCAGAAGCACTGCAGGGCTAACAGGGAAGATAAAAGGAGCCTCTCATGCCTACACACAGGTGTGAAGGCATGCAGAAGATCTTCATTACCTTATATCCACCTCTCTTAGGAAATGATGCATTGGGGCCCATAAGCCACTTGTAATTTACATACACACACACACCATAAGACTTGGATGGGAACAAAAACATCCCAAGCTCTCAACTGGGGAACGTGGCTTTGAGCCCACAGATATGTTAGAACAGCTGACTTTGTGCAATGACATGAGTCTTCTGTCATTTTTCACACCTAGTAATAATGCAAATGAATGAGAATGGAAAAATGAAATGAGATGCAAAAGATAGGAACTATAGGTATAGATCAGCTTATAATTGAAAACACAATGGCCAAGTGAAATCTTGAGCCTCTCATGGCCAATCAGTAGACTTTCAGGAGTCAATTGCATTCTCTTTTGGGGTAGGATAAGAAGAAATTATTATCAGTCACATGCAAAATGCTGGGAATATATTGTTGAAGATTGAGTCTAGGAGGTAAAATGAAATTAGAGGTTTAAAGGATTATAACTCTTTTTTAAAAATCCCTTATGATATATAAGCCTATCATGCTCCTTTCAGACAGTTTCAGGAGAGCATTATAGGTGACAGCGTGGGGGCTACCTGATAAAAGGGAAGCCAGGCAGTCCTGACCACTGTTTGAAATGCAGAGAGAGCTACTATTCAGGGATGTCCCCTAAAAGACATCCAGGGTGACTGCTTTGTAGTTGACTTTATTGGGGAAACTGTGGTACAGAAGGAAAGGTACTCGGTTAGGAATCCTGTCTCTGGTTTTAAATTAACATGAAGTCTATGCTCTAACCTAGTGCTCCTCAAACTTTAACATGAATAAGAAACAGATGGAGGGCTCATAAAACCCTGTTTCTGAGTCAGTGAGTCTAAAGTGAGACCCTGAAATGGGCATGACTATCAAGTTCCCAGGGGATGCCAATGCGGTCCAGAAACTACACCTTGAGAACCACAGCTCTCATTCTGGGCTACATGTTAAAATCGCTTGGGGAGCTTTTCATTTTGCATTATTTTATTTTTAAACTTTTTCCAGCTTTATTGAGATCTAACTGACACATAACACTGTGTAAGTTTAAGAGGCACAACGTGATTTGACACATTGATAAATAGCAAAACGATTACCAGCATGCTATTAGCTACCGCCTCCAGTGGGTCACACAACTACCACTTCTTTTCAGTGCTGAAGACATTCAGGATCTACTCTCTCAGCAACATCCAAGTATATGATATAGTGTTACTAGCTATAATCACCATGCTGTACCAGACTGCTTCACCAGACTGCTTCACCTTGTATCTGGAAGTCTGTGCCCTTTGACCAGTATTCCCCATTTCTCCCACCCTCCAATCCCTGGTAACCACCACTCTCCTATTTCTCTGAGTGTGCCTTTTTTTGGATGCTACATACAAGTGAGATCATATGGCATTTGTCATTATCTATCTGACTTATTCACTAAGCATGATGGCCTCAAGGTCCTTGTTTGGGGAGTAATTTTAAATATACCAGTGATGGGATCTCACCCCCCAGAGACTTTCATGTAATTGTCTGAGGTGTGTTAGGACTTCAGCATATTTTAAGACCTCTCTGGATCACTCAAATATTGGCCCAAACTTGTGAACCACTACTCTAAACCATGCCATCAAGGTAATGGGTATATTTTTAGATCTGCCTTTTACCTTTCTGTAAAAAAAGCATAAAATTGCCAGGGTGAGTGCAATATCGGATTACACTCATGGCCCACACATATTTCACCTAGTAGCATCTTCCCGGGTCTGAAGGAACTGGTCTCCATATAATGCTGGCTATTGAAAACCAAGTGTTGGTGAAGACTTGTTTCCCGCCTGACTGGCATGCATCCTCTGCTTTGGTAAGAAAATATTGTTTTCTTCACAGCCTTCCCCAAATGCTAGGCTGATTTCCAACTCTGCCCCTCCACCTGGGCCATTTTCCTCTTGTGAATCACACTTCAGAGTGTGAAAAAACCCAGAGGGCCACCAGGGATGATTTGGAGATGTTTAAGTTTTAGGCATTTGTGGGCCAAATAGCTCTGGGCAAGCCATTCTCATTCAATTCTCTCCCACCCTTCATGGCAAAATGCAGATCTCAAGGGCTAGTCTTCAACAGTCTCAACCTTCACCAGGAACAGTGGGTGAGCCCATGACAAACATGGCTTTCTATCTAGCTAGGAAAGACTAGCATTGCTTTGTTTTCTCTGTATTTACCGTTTTATGAATACATCTTCTTTATGGCAAGAGATAACAGCATGTCACCTTAATGTTGCCTTTTTTAATTAAGTAAAATAAAATTTTTAGTTATGCAAAATGAATTAAGTCCTAGAGACCTACTCTGGCCATAGTGCCTGTAGTTTACAATACTATATGGAGTACTTGAAAATTTGCTGAGAGGGTGGATCTCATGTGAAATGTTCTTGTCATACACACAAGAAATAAAGATGGCTGGAGGAAACTCTGGGAGGTGAGGGATATGCTGATGGCACCGACTGTAGTAATCGCCTCACATGTACCTACTTATCGCTAAGCTCATCCGGCTGTATACATTAACTAGTACACTTGGGATGCCAATCACACTCAATAAAGTGGTTTGAAAAACAAAGAAGTCAGAGCTCTTGGGTTTGAGCCTTAATTTATCAATGTTAGTGTCAGCTACTTTAAAGCTCCAAATTAAAATAAGCCTCAATTGAATTTGAAGCAAAAGACTTAAGTAAAAGAATGAATCAAATATTTAAAACAGTAAATAATATTGGTGCAGATGTTGAAGAAAACAGAAGGTTTTTGATATAAGCTAAAGATACAGAAACACTGCCTTGTCCAAACTGTTTTCTATCTCAAGGATATAGTTTCTCCAAATACATGACATGAGAATCCTATGCAAATGTGAGAAGAGAATGCCACCAATGTCCAAGTCACCCAGCCGTCAGGGTTCTGCTTCCATCATGCCTACAATGTCGTGCATGCCCCATGCTCCACGGCCCCCCAACACACAACCCTGGCTGGAGCTCAGGCCCTGAGACGCTGCAGTGCACAGTGGCTACGGTGTTCCTGGAGCCCCTCATGTGCTTCTCCAAGGAGTGGGTGCCCTCCAACAGTCTCATAGCCTTCCAAGGCATTTACAAAAAATCCACCCCAAATATTTGTAGATT
Organism: Smutsia gigantea; assembly: GCA_032199065.1. Lineage (NCBI taxonomy): Eukaryota > Metazoa > Chordata > Mammalia > Pholidota > Manidae > Smutsia > Smutsia gigantea. The sequence continues at coordinate 11,335 of JAVSCE010004484.1, forward strand.
AGTTGGATTTAGGATTGGACCGTTTAAAATTTGAAAGATCAACCTGCCCTCAAAATGTCTGTGTGTGTGTGTGTGTGTGTGTGTGTGTGTGTGTGTGTGTGTGTGTGTGTGCATGAATGTGATTAGTTATTAAATAAAATACAGCTTCCTGTCCACCCACAACACACAATAAAACATAAAGTGCCCACAAGTTGGTAAAATATATTTTATTTGTTCATACAAAGAAATAGTATGAATTACCAGAATTTCATTTTCCTAGAAACATCTTTCTCTGTGTAAAATTAATCTGTGTTATACATAGCACAAAATACTTGATTTAATTTTTTTGTACATATTGGCTATTCTAACATCCATGTTATAGAAGGACACACTGCTAGAATTTGCACAGTATTTCAGATTGCTGGGCTGAAGGAAACTCCGGCATAAATTAATGCTACAAGAATGAAAAAAAAAAATCTAACCACACCTTTTGAGTTTTATTGACCATCCTTCTTGATAATCTGAAAAAAAAATAGCCCTGACTTCTCTGTCAGCACTTTAGGTACATACTAAGCATTTCTAGTTTACTGGAACCTTCCATTTTCCTTTCTTGACAAAAATATCCTGGCATGATCTGAAACGGTGTTTCTCCGAAGTTCTAAAATGCGTGTGTCACTCAAAATGACTTCCAGAGACAATCCTGTGAGAAGACAATTTCTCCTCCTCCATCACCCAATTAAGTATTTATTATGCAGTCACTCTGCCTAAATACCTTCCCAGGTACCACTTTTCCACCCTAAGGTAACATAGTACTGTACAAGCACCTCAAAGAATGCATGGAAAAGAGAGGAACAATAAAAACCTCCATTTGTTGTTGTTGCTGTTGTTAACCTTTCTGTTTGTTTTTAATGAGAAAGACAAAACTGAGAGGAATAAAGGACACCAAGGAATAGGAGAGCTTTTCTTGTAAACTGAAAGAAGACCCAAAATATGTGCCTGAGAAAACATCGCCAAAACATGAAATGGTGGTTGTCAGTTAACAGCTAAAAAATGAAGTTGGTGGCCTTGCTGTTTGTTAGAACAGGAAGAAACTCAAGGCTTGATTTCGTGTGTTGCCTAACTTCTCCAGGAGGGAGAATGAGGGCTCCGGCTCTGTAAAAACTATCACAGGATGGTGTGTGACCTTGGGGTAGATGCTGCGTCCGGATCAGTCAGGAACTATAAGCTATCAGACCCCTGTGAAGAGATGCACAGGAAGTTTGATTTATTTGTCTTCATAGGAAACTTGCTCTAGTCGGTCAGCACTAATTATCGACATCTGTTTGGATTCAAGGATTTGACCCACTCAGTGTTCATGACTAAATGACCCTCCTTCTACCTGAAAGTTTCCTGTTTCAGTTTTAAGGCAGGGAATAAACAATCAAGACTGTCCAGCTTGGAAAGATGGCAGGGACCTGAAGGGGAGGAGAAAGTCTGTGCGTGTTTTCCTACTGCTCTGTTGCAGGCCCTTCTCTGAACTTTTCTACCATTCTTCCTCATGAGCCATGTCAGAGCATGAGAGCAGCCAGGAAGTGGACAGGGCAGGATTAGGTGGAGGACGTGGCTATTGACTTTTACTCTAAGCGATGTCATGCTGGAACTGGAAAGACGTGTTCTCGGTTTTATTTTCGATGAGCCTTCTGATTGGAAAAATGCATGACCCGTGAGCACCCTTACGCATATGTCTTTGACATCCAAGCAACTAGAGGAGAGAACCACTCTACAATTACAGTTTTTCCCCAAGTGCACGTTCTACACTGCTTGGCAGAAGCAGTAACGAAGCTATGAAATGACTGTAACACCCGAGGAAGGCACAGAGCCCCCTGTTGCCTGTCCTACACAGAAGCTACACAGAACTTCCACAGTGACAGTTTTGCTGCTAAGCATAAGCTAGCTGCATCTGGGCTAAAACTTGTGGTCAAATACAAACCAGATTATCAACAAGACATCACTTAAAGACCAGTGACATCTCTGATCAGTTTCTATAGATGGATTATATTTTCCTTTCTCATACAAGTTTCCTTACCCTTATTGGGCAACTTATCCCATACAATATACAATATACAAAAGTGCCTTTGTAAATATCACAACCCAACCACTTGGACAATATGTGTATCATCCCATATATGCCTTGATGAAACTATAAACCAAATGACAATTATTTTATGGTAGAAGCATTCTGGTTTAGAAAACTGTGGATAACGTGACCACATCATTCTGTGATACTGCTATGTGTTTACCCACCTGCCAGTAGCCAGTCCTCACAAATGGTCCCCCCCTGCTCTCTCAGTGGAGCAGTATGGGGAGCACACCCTTCATCAGCAGCGACCATGCCTTCTGCAAGGACCTGGCTCAAACAGGGAGCCGCTTCACAAGCACCAGGCTCAAGTGCTCATAGGCACCGTGGGGCAAGCTTTCCCAGCCCTTCTTTACAAGAGCCACTCCTGGTTCTCGCTGTTTGGATGGTGGCCATAGACTGTGTTGTCAATCTGCGATGAGCTAGAAATCCCAAGGACAGGAGTTCCAGACATGAACAGAGGGACCAGGAGTTCCCTTCTTCTGCCAGGCCCCCCCTGTCCTCGGGATGGGGGGTGTGTTTGTCTTTTCCCCACATTGAGGTTGTCAGTCCACTGAGATGTGAGCAGCATGGCTGGCTCTGCACCTAGCAGCACCTTGGTAGAATCTGACAGGGTGGGATGCCCCTGACCCCTTTGGGTCTTGACACCTGGAACCCTTGGGTTTGTGCCAATGGTTCTGTGATCCTAGGGGATTCTTTGGTGTGTCAAGGCAGAACTGTCTGCCCGGAGTACGGAGCGTGGTGCACACTCTCATGCAGATTAGAAGAGATGGTCTGTATTTCTAAAGCAGCACCCGAGCATGTCACATAGGCGACCTGGGAAAGAGGGGGCTGACATTTGCATACACTTCAAGCTGGTTAATGAACCAGAGGCTGGGGGCAGTAGAGGACGCAGAGCCATCCTTCAAAGTCAAAAGCTGAAGGAAATGGACCCTGGCGTGCAGATTCAAAGAGGCTGTGGATGTCTCCGCAAAGGCAGTGAATCCCCCGTGTGCTGAGCAGGCTTGGGGGGAAAACCTAGCACTGTGGTTCGGCGTCTGGGTCCTTGCAAATGTCATCGCGTCAGCGAGGAAGCTGCCACAGGAGGTCTGGCCTTCCGAGTGCAGCACTGCTGAGACGGCTCAGTGCTCCTACGAGGTACACCAGCGGGAAGAGAGATGCAAGCTGGAATATGAGCCCCAACAACATCAGAGAGATGGCAAGTGGATTCGGACCTCAGTCGAAGGCGGCATACCCGTAACAACAAAAATCTCAAGTTGTGCTTTTCTTCTTTTTTAAATATAATGGGTAGAAAAAAAAAACAAAAACAAAACCGGAAGCACCATCAATTGTGAGGAAAAGAACAAAATATTAGAGTTAAACACTTTGGAATGTTAACCAGTTATGAAGGTAACTCTCTATAGAGCGTGGCTAGGCATCTTAGTGAATTAATTGCTCATGAATTTAAAATAAATTATTATAAAATAGATTTCTGTACATTTTACATACATATACTCTCTCTCAATATATAAGCCAAGTGGTAATTACACAGCCCGGGACGGTCAATCCCAGCCGAAGTCCTGCCCGGTCATCTGGTAGAACTTGAGGTTGAAGGGCCGGTAGAAGTCGCGCAGCCTGCGCACCACCTCGCCGTCGATGTCGGGGTGCGTCCTGCCCTTGGTCTTGCCCAGGCAGTGGGGCTTGCTGCTCCCCTCGGCCTTCTTCAGGCAGGGGAAGCCCTTGGTCTTGTTGAAGTAGAAGTGCTTGTCCGTGATGATCCTCTTGAGGCCCAGGAAGTCCTGCACACGGCCCAGCTCGCCGGCCGGGTCGCGGATGAGCCGCTCGCCGCTCACGAAGAGCATCTGGCCGAGCGGGAAGTGGCGCAGCCAGTGCTCCAGGTGCTTGGCGTAGATGCCGATCTGGATGGCGCTCCACGACGTGTCGATGAGGCCCGCGCTGCGGTTGCGGAACGTCAGGCTCTCGAAGGTGGGGATGTCGGGCCGCTTGGACAGCGTCTGCGTGTAGTCCGAGATGGCCCTGGTCACCGGGTCGCGCACCACCACGATGAGCTTGGTGTCCTTGCACATGGCCGAGATGCGCGCCGGCGCCTCCCGGGTGACGAAGTAGCTGGGCGTCTTCTCCATGGTGATCTGCCCGTCCAGCGTTCTCGGCATCAGCTCCCTGGGCAAAGCAAGCAGACCAAACGGGTCAGGAGGGGACGAGGCCTCTTCGGCCAGGCGTGTCAAGGTCAACCCCTGCTCTCTCTTATACTGGGAACAGCTGTGGCAATATGAGAAAATGCAGCAGAATTTGGGGGCTGCAAGGCGTATTAACATCCCACCTGAAGTCTGGAGGCCAGACACTATCTACCGGAAATGTGCCGACACCTTCCAATAAGGTACAAAGAGGGGGACACAAGTTTCCCTAAGATCCTCTGGTGGGTGTCACCTCTCCCTTATTTTTCAGAGTGTCCAGCTTTTAGATGGCCCAAACTTCTGATGAAGAACCCATGGCCTTTGGCCTCTGGCTGTGAGCCTGTTCTGCGTATCAGCTCCTGGAGCTCCTGGATATTTTGCTGGCTAAGTCCTCACTTGCCTGCCTTCCCGGGTTCACCAGCCTTGGGCAGGTGTGCCACGGGCAGTGGAAGGACAATGTCCCCGTGCCCCAGCAGGCTGTGGTGGCTTCATCACAGGGACCGCTGACAAAATGCCATTACCACAGAGGGCATACCTGAAGGCCACCCAGCACAGAGCAGCCCAAAAAACATCAGGTGAAACCGGATGGAGTGTAAATATGCAAACTTGCTAAGAGAAATTCTCAAGGCACAACTCTAGAAGCTTCCAAAACCACTTCAGCTTCATTTAGAAAATAAAGACATGTATGATGTCTAATACAGCACTCATTTAAACAGAAGTATGCAGACAAAACTGTTACAACCTACAGGAGATACGGGCCGTAATATCTAGATGGTCAAAAAGTAGTTTTGTGGTAGTAATTAGAACTAAAAATCACATGAATCAATGATGTAAGACTGGCCCTGATTTGCTCTCTGAACCTCAGCAACCTAACCTGTGACATGGAAATAATTTCCACCTACTTCACTCAGTTGTTAAGAGATATGTCAAAGCTGTTTGCCTGAACAGTAAGGAAGGTGGACTTAGGAGTCATACTGCCTGGGTTCAAATCCCAGCTGTGTCACGTGGAACAGCCAAGTAACTTTTCGGGGCCTCTTTACCTCATCTGTAAAAATGAAGATGACAGTACTTAGCTCACGGGAGTGTAATGAGATTAAAACAATTAATGATCATAACATGCCTTGAATATGCCTGACACATGGTATGTACTTGGCATATACTAGCTACTCATACTATCATAGTATTACCGTAATCCTAGTGCTCAATACGAGGATTATAGCACACAGTAGGACCAAAGTTGAGCATGTGTGTGTGTACCTACCAGTGTGCACACATCAAAGGAAAAGGAGGTGGGTAAGCTAATTAGACAGTAAGTTTTGGTCACAGACAGGCAATCTTCTGTTCACTGTGGGAGAGAGATTTCTGAGTGACTCTTACCCAGGCCTAGGGATTTTTTTTAAAAAGACAAATTTTAAAAAGACAAAAACATTTATCTCCTAGTAGGATCTGAGCTTCCAGCTTCAAGCCATCCCTAATCTGCTGAGGCCACAACTCCTCTATTGAGCAATTTATAGAAACGATGATATAAACTTTCTATCACCCCAGCCAGCAAGGGCAACGCCCTAGAGAGGGCTGCCTCTTCCCAGCACGTTGGAGGAAGAAGGCTCTTCCCTTAAGAAAGAAAGACTGCCTTACAACTCTGCAGCCATCCCTGGCTTAAGCTAAAGCCAGATTGACCCACTTTGCCTATTAACCACTTAGATGAATGTAGCAGTGCCATCAGGCTAATGTGATTGAGGAGGAAAGAGGGGCCAGCTCTCAATTTATTTTGCATTTTTCCCAAAAGCAGGTGAGTCCAATAAAGCCCACTTTTTCTCTTTTTTTCCCCTGTGTTAAGCCATCTGCAACTGGACAGTCTACATGAGTTTAATATTCAGGATCAAGGTGTTATACCACTACAACTGAAGGAAATTCAGCCCCCAGAGTTCTTCAGGGCATGGCAGAGGGGCAGGCTCGGGGTCTGTCCTCAGAGTCCGTCTGAGCTAGCATGGGCTTTGACGTCAGCCTACAGTTTGACTCTCAGCATCCCCACTGATCAAGGTGTGTGACCCTGGATAGGCCACTTAACCTGCCCATGCCTCAGTTTCCCCATATGAATCATGAGAGAAATGATGATGTGAGAAGGTTGTAAAGCTAACCTTGGAAACAACCCTGGTAGCTAGTCGGTGTGCCAAGAAAATGTTATCAATGATCTTCTGTTGACAGCGTCTGGGATCAGAGGTAAGGAAGCAAGGCTCGCACAGGGGACTGCTTGCTCACTCAGCCCCATCCCACAGAGGAGCAACAGGGAAGGCTCGTCTCCTGTGAGAGGCAGATGAGCGGGAAAGCTGGACTCTGCTCTCAGCCTGCCGGGGCTCCAGAACCACCTCTGAACCTTTGCTGCCTGCATTTCCTCATCGTCCTTGAAGAGGGCCCTGGTGGTAACTGGGCAACATGGCTACATGGGCAGTTGTGAATAAGAATCCACATAACAGGACTGGTCAAGAGGACCTAAGATGCCCACTGCCCTCCGTCCAAAGCCAAAACTTCCTTGGCCATAAGAAAAATTCCCTGAGCTTGACCACCTGCTGGTCTCCCAGCTTTCCTGGGGTACCAGCTCCAGGGACCTCTCTCCCCAGGGCGGTCTAGGGTTTGGGCACAATCGCTGAAGGGGCCTCAGGACTTTCTCTGACTCTCAAATAACAACCAGAACCCCTGCTGTAAGAGAACCTTCTCAGCCCTCGTCCACCATCGGCTCCTGGCCGCTCTCCCGATGCCGAGAGGCTGACGGGAGAAGCACGATTGGCTCCTCCACCATGGTAGCAAATACCTCCTGAGCCCTCTCCACTGGCTCCAGGGGCATCCAGTGGGGGCAGTGGGTGCGGATGGAGCTGCAGTGAGTGTCCCCCGTGGGACCCCGCTGTGGGGCTGCTGGGTGGGGAACACAGCACAGCTAAGAAATATGTGCAGAGTTCCTGGCACAGAACCTTCCGGGCAGCTACGGGGCAAGTCTCCTTCGTCCCCTTCAGCTGCTCTCCTCCCCCAACCCCACTGCCACCACCACCACCTGGTCCTGGAGCAAAGCCCTTTCCATCTCTTCCTGGCCACCTTCCTCTTCCCCTCCCTTCACTGACCCACTCTCCTGTCCTGACACTCAAGCCTCTTTGAGCACAGCAGTGGCTTGGAGAAAGGACAAGGACATGGCCAAGGGCAAGACCCCGTCACATGGGCCCTGTGTGCCATCCCAGCAGCCCCTGCACCAGCCCAGCAGCCCCAGGCCGGACCCCTGAGCCAGCAGGGAGGTTGCAGGTTAATTGAGCTGCTCATTATGAAAGCCAGTTTGAGATCTCACCCCTCACAGCAAGCCTTTGAGGGAGGTACTGCAATCACCGATTCACTAATGAAACAGACCAATGAAAAGGGGGACTCGCATTAGGGCAGGTCGCCAGCCTGCTGTTGGAGTGGGGACTTTGAGCTGGTCCCTCTGAGGCTTCCTTCCACTCACCAGCCTCCCCTCAAGCTCCTCTATTTGTTCTTAATATGACAAAGAGCACCCAGAGCCAAGACCCATCCTCTCCATACCCGTGTGTTCCTCTCACTCACAGATCAGGATCTTAGTAATAGGTGTTTCAGTGCGAGAATTAGATGACTGTAAATTGTTCAACTGTGAGTCAGATTTCAAAACAACAGACCTCTTGGGCTCACAAAAGTTGTTGTTAGCTGCATTATAGGGCCTAGAATAGTAGTGATCATGGCAACAGCATTTCCCCTCCAGCATCCCCCCTCTTTACCACGGGGGAGGAAGGGACACCTCTTTGATACCTGCCACACATCACCTGTGGGTGCTGGTAAGCCGGTGGGGCCAGACAGCATCCCCAGCGCAAGTCTAAGGGAGACATGCTCACACCTAAGAGACAAGCCTAAGAGATTCTGACCAGTCCTGTAGGGTGACAGAAAGCAGAAAAACCCTACTTCCTCAATAAGATCTGAGGGGCAAGGCAGGCTTGTCACCCCATCAAAGTCTGGCAATGACACAGTGTTCTTCTAGGAGCAAGAGTGACCTCCAAAACCCAAACCAGGTGGGTTTGGAGGGAGTATCAACGGTTTGCAACTTGTTTGAGGATATGCTCAGGAAAGTGACGTGCCACCCCTGTGGTGGCCAGTTTCAGCCCTAGTTACACAGGAGGATCTCCCAGGTGCTTTAAACTGAATGCCTGGGCCCCATCCCAACCAAGGGAACCACAGAAATCTGTTAGTTGGTTCTAATGTGCAGCCAGCACTGGAAATCATTTTTCTGTGGTATCTATGAGCCAGTCACACACTTGTCATTTACTCGGATGATCTGCTGATATTCTGAGCACACTATGTGGGTATTGAAGGTCCACATGGTAAAAAAATAAATAAATGAATTGAGAAAACAGTATTGTGAATGGAACTGAAAGCTGCTTAACTAATTCAAGACTTATTATTTGAGTCAAAGGCCTAGAATGAAGTCCAGAGAACCTAGGGTTCCACTCCCTCGGTCGAAAGCAGACTGGGTTCCAGAGAGAGGGCCGTGCCCCAGTGGCCTACAGGTTGCAGAGAACAAATAAAACCATCAAGACAAAGCACAGGCTTAATGCAAAGAGAAGAAAAGGATGTTTCTTGCCCCATGTATGTGCACACCCAGACTCACACACACACAAGTTATCAAATACAAAAGGGCTGCCAGTGAGACAAAATGAGGCAAACAAAGGAACTGGAAGAAAGACGAGGCCATTTCTACAGATGTGCATGATTCTTCCATCGTCGCACGTTAGGTAATATCACTATAAACAGAACAAAGGAAAACAAACAGGTGAGGAACTGGACTAGGGCCAGACTATCTGGCTTACCGCTTTTGCCAAAGTCCATGGATTAAAATGAAACACATTCTCTTTTGTTTAACAAAAGTGTGAAACTAAGATGAATGAATGTCCAAAATGGCCACTGGATCCTTTTCCTCTTTTCCAGTCTTGAGGTGGGGTGTTTAAGGAGAATGACCAAAAGCAGGTTTAAGGACTGAAAACTCTGGGGCCAGGACTCAGCACTAACTTTTATCTCCCTGAATCTCCACCGGACTGGAGAAGTCAGCTGAGCAGGTGGCCGACTACTTGTCACAGAGCTTTGCAGAAGCCCAGTTCACTAAAGAGGCTCCCAAGTCTCCATGGGACTCTGCTGCTAGAAACAGGCTGTTATGGAAAAACTTCAGGCCTAAATGTGCAGGACATTCGAATGGCCTGGGGTTCTAAAGAGGCCTGTAATTGGCATGTTCTCCAGCAGCAGACATGGCCCTACTTTCCTTTTTCTGCTTCATCCTTATCTCAGGTGCCACCCCTGCCCCCAGGTCCAACCACTGAATTTATTGCATGAACTAGCAAATTACACAATAAAAAGAAAAATTATTGAAATGGGTGTAACCTGACTCACCAGAGCCACACAGATGCTGAAACATTGATGCAAACCAGATGACGAGAGTACATGAATTTCGGAGAGGTGACAGAGCTGCCGGCCACAGGGGTGGGGGAAGGCCTGTCTCCCTCTCTAACTGAGAAACCTGGGAAAGGATGGTTGCATCCACCTTCCGCTTTCTTCCTCCCCACTGGGACAACACCATCCTTGCTGGGCTGCAGGAATACTCCAGCTTTTCTGAACTCCAATTTGCTGGGTTGCAGAAATACTCCACCTTTTCTGAACTCCAACAAGAATGTTTTCTTCTTAAAAGTGTTCATTTTAATTTGTAGTCAGTATTTGCTCTTGTGCAGTTTTGATGAACGCACAGCATTGTGGAATGACCCCCACCACAATCTAGACATAGAATGTTCTGTCACCGGCAAATCCTTCCCGTGTGCCATAACTTTCCAAAAAAGATCTCAAAGCAGATTATTTCCACAAGAAAAGGCCTCTTACAACCTGCCCAAATCCTTATTTTCACACCATTTTGAGGCAAATATTGACTGAAATGAGAAAATGGTCAATAGAAACTTAGACATTTTGACATAACAGATATATGTACTGTAGCTTTAAAAAAAAAAGGGTGGGGGAGGACATGTTTTCATGAAGGTCTGGTTTTATGAGTCTCCCACTTGTAGTTCTGCTCCGGAGGGTTGTGACTCTGGCCACACTGCACACTTTCTGGACCTCAGCTTCCTGGTCTGTAAAACTATCACAGCTGAGGAGGTGCGATGCCAGCCTGTTCTGATAAACTGTTCTGATGATAATCTCAAGGCACAGAACAGGAAACGCTAAGGCCCCATCATGTTTAGCTTTTCCACGAAGCCCAAGCCCAGCCTCTGAGAATTCAAAATGGGCAACAAGAGAAATCTTTGCAAATGAAATCATTAAGATTTCTAGGAAAGTTACGTCCCCGCTATCCACAAAAATAAAAAAGCACACTTTTTCCTAGCATCTGCACAGTTAGGAAATGAGGATGCCCCTGTAAAAAGGGTAAAACAAATAGAGGGCCATTTTTGGAGTTCCTGATAAACCCACAAATAGCAGTAGCTAAACTCAAAAGCACTGGGCTGCCCCAGGATTAGGGGAGAGGGAGATATGGACAGGAGAAGCACAGAGGGCTGTTAAACGGCTCTATATGATGCCATAATGACAGACACATGTCATCACATGTTTGTCTAAGCCCACAGAACGTGTCACACCAAGAGTGAGTCCTAAAGCAAACTATGGACTTTGGGTGGCTGTGATGTGTCTGGTCGGCTCATTATAGTGAACGGACCACTCTGATGGGGAATGTTGGTTGTGGCTGGGGCTGTGGATGGCGACGGTTGTGGGTATGTGGGACATCTCTACTTCCGTCTCAATTTCAATATGAGCCTGAAAGTGGTCCAACGGATAAAATTTACTTGAAACAACAACACTGAGACCCCCACATCTCCTTGGTTTCTTTTCTAGGAACTACTGTTTTGTCCTTGGGGAAGAATAGGTCTCACACCTCACACCCTTGGCCATCATGGACATGCCACCATCACCTCCCTGGTTTCCTACACTTGTCTTCCTCTGAGGCTCCGAGCTGAGGGCTGGTCCTGAGATGCAGGGACCACTGCAGCCTTCCTCATGCATGCTCGCTCCTTCATCCCCAAACATTCAGGGCAAAAGAACAACCTTTCCTCCTTGGTAAACTGAGATTTATAAAAGGTGGCATGTCTTCAAGTAGGATGTTCAAGACAAGGGACTGAAATATCAGCCTTTCTGCTTTGACAATTTATGCAAGAGTTTTATTTTTTGAAAGAACGCCCTAGGCTACTGGGATCTCTGTGTGCTCTACAGAACCCTTGCAGAACTGGGGCTGCCCAAGCCGCTCTGCTCCCTAGGGCAGGAGGGGAGGTCCTAGGAACTGGTAAGTCACATGCTGGGGCCTTTATTTCAGGTTCAGCAATCGCTGGGCACCTCAATCTTCCCATCTTAGGAGGTCAAGAAAAACCTGAAAGGCTGGAGGTGGAGAGGGGAGGGGAGCAATCTTCAGAGCTGCCAGACACATCTGGAGGTCAAAGTCCAGAAAAGAGCTTGCAGGTTGTGGGGAGGGGGCATAGCCTCCACCCCCAGTTTTGGTGACCACGTGGAACACCAAGCCAAAGTGTTCACATTTTCAAAAGAAATCCGGGGGAGAGAAAGAGTAGACCCAATGGCCATTACACTCCTAATCACAGGCTCTGTAGTAGCAAGGGGTGGCCAGGTGGTGAATTCTAAATATCCACCCCAACCAGCACCCCCCAATATTCACAGGTGTCTTTGCCCATGACCTTATAAATTACAGCGGACCTTATATATTACAGGGCTCAAAAGCCAAAAGCCAAAAGCCATTCTCTCCCGTTCCTTCTCCTATAGAAAGATGAGACACCCAAAGCCTAGAAGGATCTTTACTTGCAAAGCTTGGCTGTGGACAATGACTACAGGGCCACTGGCTGCTCCTGAGAGTTGTAAATGGAATAGTAAACTGTAACTCTGGGAAGTTTCCATAAAGGGGCTTTCTTCCCAGGAGGGAGGAAGATGTGTATCAGCTCAGTCCTCCTTATCTGGGACCTGCTTCCTCCTCTAGGAAGCCTCAAAGCCCAAGAGTTCCAAGCACCCCTTCAAAGAGCCCCATCCCCATAAATAATTATCTTCTTTTGGGGGAGATATTTGCATATCAAAGAACTCCTTTGGGAGGGTTTAAAAAATTTTTTAATGAAATTGTAAATAATCTCAACAGTCTCAGTTTCCAAGCTGTATCACTGGGGGTTACCGGATATGATGTCATTATTCATTATAAAGTTCACTGGGTCCTTTTTCTTTCCCTTTATTTTTTTAAGGTGATGGGTAGGAAATAAGAAAAATAACAAAGGATGGTCTCCCCCAGGCCTCTCCTTTTCTCCACTCCCAGCTCCCAGCCCCCACCGCAAGGATTTGGCGTCCATTGTCCTAGAATTTCAATACTGCTCTGAAAATGAAAGGCCTTTGAGTGCCATAAGGGGGTGAGGCGCAAAAGAGCATCTTACTCCTCTGGGTCAACTCAAGATTCCTTTCATTTTGGCAGAATCCTCTGTTAGAGACCCTGCTTCACAAAGGCCAGAGTTCCTGTTCCTGGAAGGGGCTGAGGGGGTGGGGGGTGGAGGGAGGGTTTCAATTAAAAGCTAATAGCCTTTGTGTGTGAGCTCTCTGGGGCGTTGCTCCTGTTTATCGGACTTAACTGTGTGCTCGGACAAATCATGTGAAATCAGAGTAATCTGTGTCCTGTTTACTGGAAAAAAAAAGGAACTTTTTTTTTTTAATCATTAGAAAGAAAGAAAAGTTTTCTGAGAAGCAGACTTTTTTGAAAGTAAAATCGGCCCTGCTGTTGGGCAGAGGAGGTGGAGCAGAGAACCCAGAGAGAGGGAGAGAGGCTCCCGAATCCAACTGTGGAGAGGCCGGAGTTACAGGGTCCGGCTCCTGCCCGGACAGCTTCTGCCCTGTGTGTTGCGGTGCTGGCTGGGATCAGAGCTGGCTTCCTGGCCTGGAACGGGCTCTGTCCCTGGAGCCCCAGCTCCTCCTGGTCTCTTCACTGGCAACAAAGGGCCAGCCCTCGGGCAGTTGCACTTGCTGGTGGTCTGTCTCACATGCTCCCTTAAATCCTCTCCAGCCCCCGCTTCATCCCCAAAAAAGCTACCTTCCTGTGCCCTTCGTAACTGGTGCAAATGTTTGTAAACAGGCTTTCACCCAAGAGCTTCTGAGGCACTCAGCAAAGCCACTCAACGCAATGAATGAAAATTACTACCCCACAGGGAAGCCCGAGAATGCACAGAGCAGGGGGAGGGGGCCTGCGGACACTCCGTGAAAGCCCAGTGGGTCCTGGACACTTGCAACCCTGGACAGGCACTCAAAGCTTTGGGCTCAGTTTCCCTGTGTATAAAAATTAAAGGATTGGTTTCAAAAGGTAGTCTTTGGCTCTAAAATTCTGTAAGATGACCTTTCCCATCTCCATCTCTCCCACCCCATCCTTATTCCACCTCCTTCTCCAGCCAGCAGTAAGTAGTTTGACACAAGTTGATGGGGGAAAGGTGGAACCTCTATAAATCTTTGACCAGCTGCAAATTAGGGGAATCAGTACAGATCAGCTCCAAGAGTGTGATTTCAGGTAGAGATCAATGTCAGGTCTACCCTAAAACTATGCATCCACTTATTAGGTAGCTTGGTGGTGAGTGAAGAAAAGTGAGGGTAAATTCAGGCTGTGTGGCTTCAGGTAAGCTGCCTAACATCTCTGAGCTGCCTTTCATCTATAAAATGGGAATATTTGTCCTATTTTTCAGAGAACGCTTTTGAGAGTCAAATGTAGCTTGTGTGAATCAGCTCTTGAGGCAGCAAAACCCTCCCTAAGGATGAGGGGGAATGAACCACACTCATGTCCCCAAATTGGCTCTTCAATTCAAAAGTCATGTAAAAACAAGTGTCTGAAGGATGCTTGGTCCCCTGTAATTCTTCACTTGCGCTTAGAGAATCCCATGTTTGGACCCCCACTCCTTAGTTCCCTGGGAAGATGCTGGGGACAAAGGAAAACTGACCTCCCCTTCTTGGCTTTTGATCACTGAACTCACGTGATGATCCAAGCCAATGAGGGATGGGAAACGTGGCCGTCTTAATAGGAACACCACCTGCTTGGAAGGATCCCTCCCTCCCTCCCTCCGTCCCTTTCTTTCTTTCATTCTAACATGGCAGAGAATGAGGTTTACAAGGAGCAAAACAACCACATCAGGGGAGGGGGCCATCGGAGGCTGATGAAAAGAAACAAGCCAACTGGGGAAACCAGATCTGCACAGGGAGGATTTGATGTAATCAGTTACCTTCCTGCCTCCTGACTGGGGGGCCAGGAGGAGTCTGGGACCAGAGAAATCCCAGTCAACTCTTAAGTCCAAGATAATGGCTCCATGCTGCTCTCTCCTTCCCTTCAAGTCCACACACAGAGCACCACTTTATGGCTGTCAACTGAAAACAGTATCAAGTAAATTAGGTCAATAAAAATCCTCAGAGGTAAGTCTGAGTCAAGCTAAAATAAAGGGAAATGAATGCAAATAAACTTCCCTTATCACAGGCTTTAAATAGCTCCAGAACATTTTAGAGAAGAAAAGTCCTTTTCACCCAGGGAGAACATCCAGGGGAGTGTGCAAAAGTGAAGAAACTGCTGTTTCTCGTCTGACCCTCCTCACTGTCTCCAGCCCCTATGTCTGCCCAGGGGGTTTGACCTAGTGCTGAAAGCTGTCCGAAAGGTGGCTCAAGACAGCAAGTGCCACGGCAATGCCCATGGAAACTATGAGGACCCCCCCCACCCCAAAACCTGCCTTTGCCACCTTTACTGGGCATTCTCAGCTTGGGAAATATGGACGCTTCCCAGAATCCATTTTCAGCCGGAGAAAAGTCCAACCTCTCCAAATTCTCAGCCTCTCACTGTCATGGTCAGCCCTTTTTAAATAAAAACTCAATAAATTTGTAACAGGTTACACTATACAGCGTCCAACTGGCCTGTGTATTTAGAGATGGAAAGGGTTTAAGGCTTAAGCTATGCTTAGACATACTGTATTGTTTGAACACGTCCCATCATTATTTTTTATATTTCAAGAGAACTTTGTAGCAGATGATGCTGCCTGACTGGTGAGTCTTAAAATTTGCAGCAATTCTTCTGTGCTCAGACAAAACGCTCCAACCCCCCACCCACCCCACAACTCCCACCAGGGGACAAAACTGTAAGCACCAGGCAGATCAAATAACTAAACGGTTAGTGAGAGCTGCTAAGCATTACCAGCGAGATTAGCCTTTTACCCTGCATTAGCCTGAGTGAAAAACTAGCCCCGTAACTGTTTTTAAGCCTAATGACTATTTCTAAGAACAAAATACTTGCTTGAATCTTGCTGCTCTCCATGTTTTTTGTTTTGTACTTGTTTGGATGTTGAATTTTAAGGATTTTTATATTCAACAGAAACACAAGAAAAGCAGCAAAACATCATGCAGGGGAAGCACTTGAAAATAATTTGCTGAATGAACGCATAAGTGAATGAATGGAAGGAAACGAGCTAGCCATGCTTAAAGCTAATGACTGGAGGTCACAGTGCAAATATGTAAAGAGAATTGGGGGCAACCTGGAATAATAAATTACCATTTGGGCCAGGTTTGAAAGTGGTGATGATCTCAATACCCTGACACCCAGACAAGTTAATTCTAGAGCAACATTTATGTATCATCATATCCATTACATTAAGTGACACAATTACATTAAGAGGCCATACGCATAAAGAAGGCCTTGAACTTGGATGTTAAGCTAAAGCAAAGAACAAGTGTGGCATAAGATCACCACTCTTTATTTCACCTTTGGGACAAAAGCACGCCGTGAGGACATCTCACTAGCAAACTTTGGGTGCCCACCTCTGGCAGCTGGTAATAAACCTTCTTTATTCAAACTGGCAAATTTTTTAAGTCATTAGGCTTAAAAAGCAGTTGCAGTTCATAACAATCTGAAAAATGACTCTCCTAAGCCACTTTATATTAAAGGTTATTTTACTTACAATTTTGTTTCAGTTATTATTAAAATGTGTTTGCATTCCCAGGCATCCATCAAATGATGGCAGATGGAGACACCCCAAATGTCTCTCTCCTAAGCAGCAAGAAAAAAGCAGACTAGAAATGTAAATGTAATATTTATCATGCACGATTAAGGCATCAGAGATATGGCACAAATGTATCATTTATGGGTATGATTCTTGCCCTCCAGGGGCTTCCTGTGTATATGGAGAGAAATTCCACATGCAGGAAGTTTACTGATAGATACTGTATACTTGATTCTAAGTGAGAAATGTGGAAAAGAAGCCCTAAGAAGCTGAGTCCTTCAGGACTACTGCAGCTTCCTTGAACTGTTCTCAAGGGCAGGTGGAGGTGAAGAAATCAGGAACAAAAGGTATCCAGTTTAGGAGCATAAGATGGTGAGGTTTTTAGCCCGGACTGAACATTTGTTTTGAGGAATGGTGAGAAATAAGTTGCAAAGATTGGAAAATGGGCTGGGGTGGCCCCCATCCACCCTGCCCAGCCCTCCACCATCTCCCCAAACATCTTGCCAAAAGTCAAATCTAGAAACCTTCCCAGCCTTTCAGTGTTGAGCATGACATCCAAGCGTCCTGATGGGGCACATGGCTCTTCCCCAAGTACATTCCAGGTACCTCTCCCATCCCTTTCTCATCACTCCACCCAACATCCCCTTTCTCATCACTCCACCCAACTCTGGTTCACTCCAGCTCTGGGCAAGTACCCAGATGGGTCATGACCCAAATGGGTCATGAAGTTTCTGGCTGCCTGTGGACTTGCCTCCTCCTGGCACATTCTTTGCAGCCCTCCTCCTTCTAATAAATGTCTTGTGACACATCCTTTCCCCAGTCTGGGTTAGTAATCCTTGTTCCCTACTCATGACCACCACCCTCACAGAGCCTCCTTGCAAATACACACATACACATGCACGTGCAATGGTGCCCCCTCCCTCCACCACACACACTGAGTTAGCATCACATTCGTCTATCTGCTTTTACAGTCTTTGGGGGAGTTTAAGGACTGGACTGTGCCTTATTTGCACTTTGGCAAAAATAGGCGGCTGTACAAGGAATGAAGGGTAAATGAATAAATGAACACATGCTAGACAGAATTTGGGTTTGATCTCAGAGGCAATGAGGTGAGTGGCAGGGAGATGTATTAGGAGTGGGGGAGACAGTGCTTCCCAGCATGTATACCCAACAGATTTGGGCTTTTAGCTGAGACTGATGTAAGAACATGTAAAGAAATCTGTAATAAGCAAAATAGATCACTGAATGTCTCCAATGGAAAACTGCATTGTGTGGGGCACACCCCTCTGGTTATTTGACCATAGCTTTTTATTGCCTTTGATATATTTTGCAATTTTGTAAATGACACATAACAACATAGCAATGAAATACAATTCTTGAGCATAGGCCTGTGGATATATGCTTGCTGGTGGGGGTTCTGTAGAGTTCCTTCTCCATCTTCCACTCACGCCAAGAGTCAGTTTCCCACCAATTTTCAATTCATCTCAACATTTCTTTATTTCAAGTAAATGTATGTTCTTTTGACTTCCCCTTTGAGCCTTGGTGGTAACATCTGCCTGGCTCTCTCATTAATAATGAGTGAAATGATATCCTTGACATGACCACTGAGGAACTTTAATCCTTAACATTATATCCAGATGAAAGTTATGAGTTTTACCTTTTGTTTTCAGAACATTATCCTTTACCAAAAAGGCTGGATTATCAGCGTGTTTCCTAAACCCATGCCAGTGGCCGTGACCTCAGATCGTCCCCTTACCCAAGCCCCATCTCAGTATCTGGAACAGCCACGCTTTCTTTTGAGCAAACAGCTTGTTTTTTTGTGATCTGTGTAGCTGAGGTTTGCCTTTCTGTGACAGCTGCCAGGAAGCCAAGGATTGGTCCACAGTTGTTTAAGAGACACGTCTTAGTCTGGTTCCTGGCTCCATTTTATGACCCCCTTATCAATTCTCTTCATCCACTATCACATTTTATGTGTTTGGGGCCCTATAAGTATCATTAAACGAGCACTTTAAGCATGTTTCCAAAAAGGGAGATACAAAATAAATGAAATGCTATAGATCCGAATGGGGAGGGGGTAGTGGGAATGAAAAAGAGCAGCTAATTTAAAAACATTTGGAAGGAAGGAAGGAAGAAAAGCCTGCAACAGGTTAGAGAAGAGAGGCAGTATCAAGGGTCACCCTCAGTTTTAAGCAAGGTGGGTGGAGGGCATGGCACTTATGTCCTGAATTCACCCAGGGGAGCTTTTGCTCCCCACACGGCTTTCAGAGTGGGAGTCAGCAGCAGAATTTCAGTGCCTGTAAGACATGTTCTAGACAAGTGAGGATTCAGGCTTTTGTGCCCAGATGTAAAAAACAGAAACTGAGAGAATGCAAATATCACCCTAGATTCTAGGCAAAAAAGTTTTCCTGGGTTTAGAAAAGGTGGGGTTGGGGTCTCTAGGAAGCCAGCTAGAGGCAGGGTGCCCAGGATAAAGGCTGCCTCTCTCTGAAACTCTCAGCGGTGTGTTCCATTTGCTGACAAAACCAGATAAAGACCTTTAAGCTGCTACTTTCCGAAATGAATCCACTTCCAAATCGCAGGCTGGGAGCACACAGCACTAAGCCCGTGAGCAAACACGAGCTAAAGGAGAGAACAAGAGCGGAGCTCTCTGCTGCCCCATTAGCACGTTTGGAAATTAATCTAGTTCAAACCCCTCTGAGCACACTGTTTTTCTGGGCTTGCTAAATGCACATCGATTAACTTGTCACTTGGAGACAAGGCAGGCTTCCCAGGTAACAAACTGAGGAAAGGAATCAGTGGTCTGTATGAAGACGCTCTAAAGCTGAAGCCCCAGCCATCTGTGTAAGATGTCTCCATGAATTTGGAATTCCAAGAGATTTCTTTACAATACAAATATGGTGTCTGTCCAAGGAAGGACGCCTCCCTAGACCCCCATTCCTCTGAAAGTTTCTCCTCTTATTCAGAATAGAAATGTGGCTTGTTAAATACCACAACAGAACGTCACCCTTGCTGATGCAAAATTCCAACCCCATGGAGCAGAGTCCAGGGAGCAGGGTTCTTCCAGTTTTAGGGGCTGCACAGACATGACACATATGTACACAGACCTTGGGACTCAGCTTCAGGGGTCCCCAGACTCCTGAGGCCCATCCATGAGCCCTGACAGTGATCTGCCAGCTACCAGTCAACTGCTCTGCCATCAAAATCTTGGCTGAGATGGTTTTTCAGGAGGTCAGTGCCCAAAGCAGAGCGAACACTCACTCTCCATGGATGAAATCAGCATCACATTTAGGCCCCATGAGCTTTGTTTGCCCCCAGATGCTTCACCTGAACTACCTAACATTGGGACCTGCCTCTATATTTTAGTAAGCATTGAAATGATGAGCTGGAATAATAATGGGTCCACACGTGGTCTGGTGCGGCCACAAGGACACTACCCACTGTAATACTCAAAGTGCAGGGCACAGAGAAATAAGTCTGCTTCTGGTGAGGAACAAATGGGCTTTCTTTTTATTAGAAGATGGTTCCCTTTCTTTGCTGGCCACTATGAGGTCAGCTATAAGATCTGCCCAGTACTTTGTCCACAGGAAAGGACTGGTCTCCTGGGCTCCTGTACCAACTTTCTCAAGGGGTGTTTGCTCCATTTTAGAGATGGGGAGACTGAGGCTGAGGGAGGTGAGATGTCCCTCCCCCCAACAGTCAATACAGGGGTTTGGACCTCAGAATGTCCATCTCAGGCTCCTATGTTTATCCCAGTTCTCAACGTTTCCCAAGAGCACCCGAGATTAAAATGCTCAATTACAGCACCCATCCTACCAGACCTGTCTGGCCCATCTATTTTCACCCACTCCTTTTCTAAAGAGGTTTCCATCTTCCCTGCCTCTCTGACAACAAAAAAATAAAATAAATAAAGAGGTTTGGTTTAAAGTTCATTTTTGGAACTTTATTGGGGATAAATTAAAATACATTTATATAATATAAATATATAAATATATATACATGTGTATATAAATAAAAATACACAGAGAGAGAGAGAGAGAGAGAGGAGAGATTAATTCAGAAAGTGGGAGCCGAATCTCTTACTGGTTCCCTGTTCTTCTGTCCTACGGTTCCGTTTTAGGGGTTCATCTGCCCTCAGTCCTACTCCAACAATCAGAGAAATGAAAGGAAGCAGATTCACCCTCCCCAAGCACAGCTCTAACTCCGAGTCACTATTCCTATGCTGTACTGTCCACTTCAACCCTGATTTTTCCAACAGTGTCAGTGCGCTGCAAGAAAACGCTTGCCCCAAATCCTCAGACCAATACCATACACCAGTATTGCTCAATGCACCCGCCCAAGGCTCTGCTGGTGGTACACACAGGACTGGAGTGAAGGGAAGATCCTGCATTGTTCACAGCGTGCTCTACAGGTCTTATGGACAGATGAGCTGGCCTGAGGCTGTCCCCTCTGCTCTCCTTCTTCCCTTTGAATAAACTAGGTGTGTAAGAGGGAAAGTGAGCTGGTTCTAAATGTCCAGAGACCCAAAGTCACAGTTCGATCCATCTTTAGGAGCGGGGAGACACATGAAGCTGTGGTAGGCCAAACAAGCCTCTCAAACCAAGAAACAAACAGGCTGATAAATCAGTGCAGCAAAGCCACTGAGCTGAGCCCCAAGGATCAATCCAATAGGCTGCCTCCTCTTCTAGCTCATTAACTATTTGAGATTACCATCATATGGGGAGTAGCCTCTCAGCTGGAAATTAAATTAGCCTGGCCATCAACCAGGAATGTGGGTGGAAAGTATCCGATGAGCCATCCTGGGGAAAATCTCCACCACCAAACACCCTTGAGGCACCCTCCTGTCCTCCAAGCGGCTCCCTCTTTGCAAATTCTCTCCTGAACAATAAGAAAAGCCATGACAGCAAAAGGAACAAGACTTTCTTACTTTTGTTTTCAGATAAAAGCCCAGTAAATGGGGGCTACTCCTGGTAAAATAACAGAAGGGGTGGCTTCATGAGACTACGTGGTCAGACATTTGGCATTTGGGAAAAAACAGAGAAAGAAATGTTCAGATTGGAAAGACAGAAAGGAAAGGGAGCAGAGGTGAAGAGGGATGCTGGGGGAAATAAACACACATGCACACACACCCCCACCCCGCCCCCTCCCATGCCTGCAAATGGTCTGTGTGCAGGTATAAGCACCAGGAGGAAGAGCAGCAGGCACTAATTGCACATTCAGAACAAGTGTGCGCTTGCAAAGCCACCTCTTAATCACCAGATGTGGTGTCTTGGTACTGGCACCCCGGCTCCCTGGCTCAGCGTCTAAGAATGCTGGAACTGAGCGGCCATGGTTCTGTTCCGGCCATAGGTCTGAGGAGCTAAGAAGCGGAATATCTAACCACACAGATCTCGGCTTTCCTCCACCGAAAGGCTCCATCCAGGCAAGCAAAGAGCCACCAGCTTAGAGGCTGTGGGTCCCAGAACACATCCTGAGAGCATCTCCAACACTTGCCTTTCACTCTGGGTGGCATCTTCTCTGGTCACCAGCAAAGCGATTCCTGATTCACACTATGCCACATAAATACCACTTCCAAGTTGGCATATTTGAGAAAAAAAAATTAAAGAAAGAAAAAGAGCAGGATAAACTGTACTTGTTACCTTTTGAAGTCCTGATGTTAAGGATCACTTCCAAAAGGCATCAGTCCCCTAATGCTGCCCTACACAGCCCATGTTTCTCCTCTGCTGATCCTGCCCTGCATCCACCACACTTTTTCATGTGAACCTTCTTGCTCTTTCATATTTATTCCTTTTGCCAGGGAGACCCCCTTTCCCACAAGGTCTGCACACGAATTCCTACTCATCTGTCAAAACCTTGATCGGGTGTCACCTTCTCTCTGAAGCCTTCCCGGTGAAGATCCTCCCTCGACTAGATAGATTTAATCACATCTTCCTCGGCAACATATTTATGCCTCGAACATCCCTCTCTTTTAAAGTACATCATATCCTACTGTATGTAGCCATTCTACCCTCTGCCTTCACTCTGTCTCTACTCAATCACCACAACGTGTTCAGCATTTTCCTAAAAAGTAGGTCAGGCCCTGTCCCTCCCTTTTATAGAGCCCCCAACTAAGAACACACTAAGAACATAAAGAGCCCCCCTCTATGCCCCCCTCCCTTTGATCTCTGCGCTCTGGCCTCGGTGTCTTCCCATGGGGACCTGATGGAACCTCGCATGGCCCTTCTCTCCATTCAGGCCTCCATCAACATCACCTCTTGGAAAGACTTCTGCCTAAAATAGCCCTTTATTCCCAGGACCCGGCCCCTATGGCCCTCCATCCCCTCTGTTTTATTTCTCTTTATGGCTTTTGCCATGGGGGTACCTTATTTTTATTAGTTTACTTGTGGTTTATTTACTTCTCCCTCCCCAGTAGAATGTAAGCTACAGGAGGGCAGGATCAGTGCTCATAAAACAGGCACTCAATAATATTCACAAAATGAATAATTCTTTGCATCCCAGAGCCTGGCACAGAACAAATGTTCAATAAATTAATACAATCCATATGCAGTCATAAGGAACAAAGCTGACAGCAATGGATATTCAAATACAGGGACACCAAAAGGCTGAGTGAAATCAACTGGATCCCTCCCCAATTCTCTGTCCCCATTGCTGCTTTCCAATGGATGTAATCCCCAGCGGTGTCCTGAATGCTGGGTGGTCCTCTCAATACCCTGCATTGAGCAGAGAGACAAAGGATTTTACAATCAAGACAAACAGCACCAAATCCAAATTAGAACATAATTGACAAGCCACCGGCAGCTGGAAATTTCTTTATGGACCTCACGTGTTAAACACGAGTGGGGGTGACATTTAGCACCGAAGCCCATAGCTGAACTTGAAGAGTGAATCACTTGGGGAGCATGTTTACCTGCAGCCCCAGTCCGTGGCTGTCTGCCAGTGTTAGGTCGACACCCTGTGCTTCACAGACTTACAATCCGCTCGCCCCATCTGGGAACTGAGCAACCGCAGTCGACATACACCAGTACACATGCCCTTGCACTCGCCACGCACCAACCTCACATCCCCAAAAGACGCCATCTGGGTGAGATGAGGTGGCTTTGGCTGAAGTCCTCAGAATGAATGAAAGCTTAAATCTTGAGGAAGCTGGCACATATGGTCCCTGACAAATGCTCTTTTTACAGAACACAAAGAGCCATAAGCCTGTTCTGTACTTCTGTCTCCAGCTGGGGCTAGAAGAAAACACCACCCTAAAAATAACTGTGAATGAATGAACCCGAGAAGACAGATGACAAGGACACAGGGCCCATGCATGGTGTCCCCGCTCATGCTCACTTTGGCAGCCCACTAACCAGGAGCCCCTGGCTCTGCTCTCCTGAGCCCACCTCTCCACCTCCCAGCTCTGTCTCTTCTAAACAGAAAAAACCTCTGTAGTTCTCAGCCAGACTCTATCCACATATAACCATAGTCAGGTGCTAACACAGAAGGCTCCCGAACTTACCTGAGTTGCTCCACTCTGGGTGACAGGGATAGGGGCTCAGTCACTTTGGGAATGCTGGCCACCGGGACCCATGCATGGTTTCTCTTATTGTTCAGGATTCTGACACAGGAAGGTGAAGATTGTTCACGCGAGCCTTGCCCCGCTGTGCCCGAGAGTGGTGGCCATGTGGTGGCCTCCGTGGCTTGCTCAGAAGCCCCTCCCAAGGAGCAAGGGCTCCCCCCAGCAGAACTGGTCAGGGCACAGCCTGTAGTCTCCTGGCCATCCGCTTCTCCACCACATGCAGCTGCAGAAGCTGGCATTTGGAGCCACGCTGGGAGTTGGGGAAGAATGATTCTCTTCTCCCCGAAACTTCAAACCACAGAGTGGAGGTCCATTAGGGCAGTTGTCCAAGTTACCCAAAGAGGCAACAGGGAGCAGGGCATGTGGCTTCTGTAAGGAGTAAGTGTTTCTGAACCTTCCTGTGAGCCCCAGGAGCGAATGCCTGCTCCTCACCCCACAGTGTTGTTCATTTTAGAAAACACTCTGTGCATCTTCTTGCTTCTCTGCCTTGAAATACTAAATTATTTTATTTTTCTCAAATATACATAAAAATAATTCAAATGCAAAATTCATGAAAAGTCTGTGAACTTCTTTGCTATGGAAGCCTCTGCCCAAAAAACTCCCTTTGGCTAGTGCAGTGAAGACCCCACCCTCAACAAGACATTCCACCTCTCAGCCAGCTTCCTGGCTTCCCTTGTCCAAGTCCCAACACTTCCTCTGCCCCACCCAGTCCCCAGCGCTCTGGCATGGTTCTCTCTGTGCCTTTCCACACAGTGCTGAATGCTTTATCTGCTCTCCAGGAAAAATCGGTCAGTAAACTCTTATCCATGCTTCAAAGCCTAGCTCAATAATGGCCTCTCCTTCGGACCCTTTTTTCACTTTCCTCTGTATTATATCTCATCATGGCTTCTTAACCAAGATCATGAGCTCCTTAAGCCTTCTGGCAATGTTTTAACATCTTATTTCCCAAATGCTTTCATACTGTTTGACCCATTTGTAGGTGTTCAAAAACTGTGTAGTAGATGAAATCAAACCATGAATGAGTGAGCAGGAGACATCCCGTTATTCCATTAGCAGTGCCATCCAGATGCCCTGGCCATGACTGGACAATAAGGTGTATCATTACTGCCTGATTTTCACAGGGCCCCATAGAAAGAGAAGGTGAAGATTAAATATCCAATTAAAAGATTCGTAACTTTATAGGAAGGGAAGTGTGATAAGAATGAAATTGAGTCAAGTGCGTGCCATCGAGGACCCTCTCTGGCGTGAACTGAAACTCTTCACCTCCAGCCATGTGAACTGCCCTTGCCCAACATCTCCCTCAGCAAGAACTCAGAGCAGAGCTGGGGGCAATCCAAACAGGTGTTAGAATTTCCCCAGACACCTGAGTCCTCGGTCAGTGTATCAGGAGATAGTAAGATTACAGTAGTAGGTTTAGAGTGCTGGGAGGGGAAATCCAGGTACTCTTGTAACTTAAATTTTGTACAAACAGGTAAATTAATCCCCCATCTCTCTGTGTAAAAGGTTCCACTCATCTTCTCTCCCAGGGACACCTAATCTGAAAGTTTCCTTTCTTTCCAGTGCCTTGTGACTGCAAAACACTTTTAAGCATTTCCCCCTTGACTCCAGACAACAAAACAGAAAAGGCATGTCTTTTTTAAAAAAATTTTGGTTGGCCTGTTTGTGGCTCAAGGCTGCCAATGTTTACACACGGCTCTCAACGTTATTTCATTATTTCAGGGAGGCCTCAGCATTATGTCAAGGGAGGGAAATCATCTTGATGCTATGATGGAACATATACAGACCCCAAGGACTATACAAGGCCAGGCACGGCAGAAAAAGCTTCACCCTTTTCTCAGCACCATCAAACATCTTGCTCCATAAACACCATGGAGATAGAGCGCTTGTCTCTGAAAAGAGACACAAGCTCTGGGAGGAACAGTGAACCAGCAGGTAGCATGCTTAGGGGGAAACAGCAAGGGGGATCCTAGCAAAGAAGCTGGAGGCAAGATGGGACCTGAAATCCACTTGAGTGAAGCTGGCCTTCCCGGCCTCAGCCTCAGTGACTTTCTGCCCAGGGTCCCTGATTTACTGTGACGCCCTTCTCCTTCTTTACTCTTTTTGCATAGTCGTCTGGGGATCAGAGTGGGTGCAGACACATGAGGTCTGAGATGACATCACAAGCAGAAGTCTAACTCCTCAAAAGGGTACAGTGGGCAGAGAGAACACAAGGTCAGGGGTCTGACCCTTCAAACTACAAGCAACTTTGGAGACCTGCTCCGCTAAAGCACCCCAAAACTGGCATGGGGTGGAGTACCACTCCTCAGGTTAGCAGCAGGCACTGAATGAAAAGAGGGTTGTGTATTCAAGGGGAAATGCTATGATCAACAGAATTAAACAAAGTTTGCTTTTGTTTTATTTTGATCTGTAGTACTTCTTGGGACTTTTAATATTGCAATATGGAACCATTTTTTTTCTACACATCACTTATTAATCTTTCCAGAACTTTCTGTTCACTGAAAAAACTTGAGAGAGTGCTTCTCAAACTGTGGTCTGTAGACTGCTGGCAAACTGTCCTCAAGGCGATAAACACAAAGGCTGAGAGAAAGCGTCCAAAGCTATCATAACTAATTTGACATTGCTACATCCATGATCAGTGAGCTGGCTGGACAGGGCCTAGGCAAATGTGGGCGTTGCAGACTGCAGGGCAGGAGGCATATGACATGAGCTGTGGATTAATCTCAGGAAGTAGGATGACAAATCAGTTCACAATGGATTGGAAAGAAGTGTGGTCCTGCGTCAGAGTTTGCCAAATCCTAGTTTGGGCCCATCTCCATTGTACACGTGGGGCTGTTGACACCAGAGAGATGAAAGTGACTTGCTTAAGGTCGCAAAGGGTCCATAGCAAAAGACCGATCCTAATTGTGGGGCCACATGGAAGGTGAGCCGAATAAAAAAAATTAAAAATAGGGGAAGCATGTCACTGACACGGATTTTGATAGTGATTCTGGTTTTAAATGGCACCCACCCAGCAGACCTCCATGCAGCCTCTCCCACGGCCCCCACAGAGAAGTAAAATGAAAACTAAGTCAAATAGAAGGAAACTAATGACAGTATCACAGTATCTAACAAGAACCTAATCATTGATTTGAGGCCAAAATGAGCTGATTGAAGAAATTCAATCCCGAAACAGTGCATACTTGGGAAAGGGGGGAAGACAGGTTGTGCCTCCCCACTCTGTCTGGCATTGACCCAGACCTAGGTCTGGGCAGGTAACAAATGAGTGGAGCCAGTCAAATGTGAGCCAGTAAGGAGCCGTAAGGACTGGGTCAAAGGGAAGAGAACCTCCCCCATTCGCAGGTGCAGTTGCTCACCAACTCCAGCCAGTTGTTGCCATGAGAAAAGCAGGCCCAGCGCCATCAGATCCTTTATAAAAGATGCAGAAAATCTGGATTTGTATGTGTAATATCCAAATCTGTCAATATTGGCAATGACTCTACATATTTCTAACACCCTGCAAATACTCACTCTAGGATTTCATTTATATTAAGTTCACCAACAGGCAAAACTAATCTGTGGTGGTAAAGGTAGGATAGCAATTACCCTTGGGACAGGGACCGGAAGGCGGGTTCTTGAACTGCTGTTACATGGGTTTACTGACTGTGAAAATTCTCCAGGCTGCATAATTCTGATTATGGTGGGTGACTGGCAGGACCACAAGCTGCAGAGAAAGAGCCAAGTTCTTGTCTGAGAGCATAAATGCAGGTCTGCTCTGATAAGACCTTTGCCTGCACAGCTCTGGGGACAGGACAAAACAAGATGCCCCTCAGATGGGGGCAGGGTGTTCTGGGTGTCAGATAATGCAGAAGGGAAGCAACAGGCCATAGGAAGTGAGTGGGGAGGGGTTCGTGTGATCCTGAGACAATCTGAGCGGCATGATGATGGTGGGCAGCTTCCAGGAACAGGGGAGAGAGAGGAGATGGATTAGTAAACGAGGAAGTGGAAGGAGGTGGTGGCTAGCAAAGGGGCATCAAGGCTACAGAGCTTATCGCTGGAGTAAGGGGCTCCGGGGATGATGCTGGAGTGGCAGGCTGGTGCACGTATGACGTCATGGAGACTGCCCCCATCAACACAGATGTCCCTTCAGCAGAGATGGGGCTGAGGAGTGCACATGGGGAGCAAAAGGGAAAGGTAGGTATAGGGACCGAAAAATAGGGGAAAATGTAATTTGGGAGATATTCTGATGTGGAAAAGTTTGTGTCTTTGGGGGGAAAGAAGCAACAAAAGAGACGGCTTAACCCAGTCCAGAAGGAGCATCATGTCCAACGTCAGCCAGGTATAGAAGCTCTGAGTTGTAAGTGCAAAGGGTCCTCAGGAGGCACTGAGTCCAGATGCAGCTGTCTGACCCTGGGCAATCTCTGTGAGCTTCCCCTTCCTCCTCTGCGCAGCTTGGAGGTCACACAGGAAATACTGCAGCTGAGGTGAGATCAGTGCCTGGCTGCCTGCATGCAGCAGGCCCTCGCTCGCCCAGGCCCAGCGGCTGCAGCCCTTAGTAACTGACAGTCCCGCTCTTCCTCATCTCCTTAGCACTTTTTGACAGGCTCCCAGAAGAGTTCAATACAAAATCACATTTCTTAATATTTCGTGTTTTATCACATACTTTCCCTTCTCAAAATGGTTTGTAGATGTATTAGTGATTTGGCAGGTCTGAAGATTTTTTTCATCAGTGCTTAAATTGTGTGGCGAGCTCTTTGCGCCTGTCCGTCTCAGTTCCCTGACTAAGACAGGCCCCTCAAGGACCAGCCCGTGTCTCCTGTACTCCCTCAGCACCTCCTGTGCTGCCTGGCCTAGCACTTGATCAAAGTGAACGCTCGTATTTAGGGCAGTGATACCATTCTGGATATTATAGGGATGGATGCCTGTCATTACACATTGTCAAAAGCCTTAGTATGTGCAACGTCAAGAGCGATGTTGTAAACTAGGTATGCCCTCGTGTAAGCTATGGACTCTGGATGATAATATGCCAGGGTAGGTTCATCGTTGGTGACACCAAACCACTGGTGCTGCATGAAGATGGTAAGGGCAGAGCATATATGGGGATTCCATCTTTTCATGCAATTTTCTTGTAAACCTAAAACTGCCCTAAAGAATGATGTCTATATATGTATGTATGTATATATGTATGTGTATATATATAAGTGCCAAAGAAATTCTTCTTAGATAAGTGAAGAAAAACAGATGACCATGACTTATAAGAATGGGTTACTCCAGCGACTATACAAAGACTTAAATGGTCACCTTTCACTTCCTTCATTTAAGGATTTCAAGTCAATGACAAAGTGGTGACCTGCTTCCGTACCTTACTCCCTCCCAAAGCCCTTAGCTGGGAACAGGCTGTTTTCTTCTTTGTGTATCTGTTAACTAGCAGCACTAGCATATGCTAAGTGCCTGGAGACTCTGGAACAATCAGATGGGAGGGCACCAGGGACCTCAGAACAGCACACATCAAGAGGGATGGCTGGGCTGAGCCAGGAGACTGGCTTCCGGCTGGAGATGTCCGGGAGGAGGGGCTGGGAGGAGGGTGGGGGGTGCTTTCAGCTGCAGGAAGGCACCAGGAGAGATGTGGTGGGAATTACTGTTCTCTGATAGGTGGCTCAGTGTGTCCACCGCACTGCGGAGGCTACTCTAATGTAGGTATGGACCAAATGCTGCATTTCCTCAACATCTCCTGCATCGGTGAGCCGTGTCTTGAACTACCCGGCCTTTTAATAGTCACCTTCCGCACATCTGCAAAAAATTCCCCCCCAAAAAGGTTTTCTCATCCAAAGCCACAGCATACTTCTCCGAGCACGGTGTAAATCCCATCCTGGGAGCAGGCTTTTGGGGGGTGTCATTCCACCTTCCACAGCACTAGCAGAGGGTGAGCTTGTCGGTGACCGCCCTGCAGGTGGGGGAGCAGAAAGGCACTTCCAGGTTGCCCAAGCGGAGCCATTCCTGCCCCTCCGGGCCTGGACAGCCGCGGAAGTGTGAGCCAGGAACTGAGGGAAGGAGGGCGACCTGGGAGTGTGTGCCTTCCTTCGAGGAGCACTTGGGCAGCACAGGGCAGTGCCGGGAGGGGGCAGTCCACTAGGACACCGATCCAGCGGAGATTTCGGATGGGAAGGGGGCTTCAGAGTTGAGCGGTTCGCCATTTCTTTTCCTCCTCTCCTCTCAGCCTGAGCCTATCCCACCTTCCCTTCATCCCGTCATTCAGCCGGCCACATTACATAAGTGAAGCTATATTAGCTTAACTACACAAACTGCTGAACCGCACTCTAAGCCGGACTCCTTATACGAGGGGGCGAACTGAGGATTGTACATGTCTTCACCCCAAAGAGGAAAAGGGGATGTGCTGGGGAGAAAGAAAAGAAACGTGCTGGCTGGAAACGGACTCCATGGATTCACTTCCTTGCGAGTGAGCAATGCCACTCTCTTCCCCGCCCCAAATAAAGCCTCGAAAGGCCAAGTTTCCTCGCCAGGCTTCCAGGGACTTGTCTCTCGGGCCTACGTCCCGGCAGCCACGGATGCAGGGAAGGCCCGTGGGGCTCTGTCCTCTACCTAACGGAGGCAGACATGCAGAGGTGAGAGGCAGGTGACTGGGGCAGAAGGGCTGAGAAAA
Source organism: Smutsia gigantea (assembly GCA_032199065.1). NCBI lineage: Eukaryota > Metazoa > Chordata > Mammalia > Pholidota > Manidae > Smutsia > Smutsia gigantea. The sequence continues at coordinate 41,858 of JAVSCE010004484.1, forward strand.
GACAGAAAAGAACGGAAGGGAACACAACCGACCAGCGAACAGACTCGGCCGGGGAAGAGACTGCTGATCTGCATAAACTCACTACAACGCGCGCACCCTGGGCAGCGAGCAGCCTGGCCCACCCCCGGGGGGGGGCGGGGCTACGAGAGTGCGGGACGCCATTGGCCTCTTGGCAACACCAGACCAATCATTGCGCTGCCGCGGCCCGCTAGCACCGCCCACCAGGAGCGCGAGCCGCTCGGCTAGGTTCTACCCAACAGGTGAGGCTGGCGCGCGGGGGTTGGCTGGTCACGTGGCCGAGGCCGGCACCCGCGGGCGGAAGGGCAGATCCCACCCCCAGCTCAGGGAGCTCCGCCTTCTGTGCCGGGGCCTTTGCGCTCCTGGACCCGAGGGAGTGATTCCAGCGACCCGGGCACGGGGCTGACTGATCCCTGAAGCTGGCTGGCCGCGGAGGCCATTTTCCCTGCCCTCTGCGCGCCCTGGGCCACCTTCCGGAGCGCGGGGTCTCAGCGAACGCCCCCCTGGCTGCCAGAGAGGGGCAGACCCCGTGGCCGTGTTGGACGTTTTGAAACCAGACCTCTCCTGCACCCCCATTTATTAAATCCGGAGCCGGCGAGAAAATCTGCCAGTTCTCACTTCTCGTCTCTTTATAGTTTTTTCACTCTCCATTTGCTGCCGCAAGCCTCATATTGCCCAGAACAGTCTTCCAGCACTCTATGGGTTTCTGGGCACGTGTAGGCGTATTATGTAGTGTGGGACAAAGATTAGAGAGAAAACAGGGATTCTGAATTCTTATCCCCCCAAGTTGCCCGAGGAACGCGGGTGGAGTCATTCACGTTCTAGGCAAAGGTTTTGGAGGTACTCTGACCTGGGATGAGATACGACCAACTTGATGTTAAACTGAAGTCTTACTTTAATACATATGCTATATTTAGAAGAAAAATACATTATTCCAAGAGTCCATCGATTTTGTAACAAATGTATCAAAGCCACAGTGACTATTACACACACATACTTTAATATTGCAAGAAGAAAGTATAAATTCATCTCTGGCAGTGCTCTTTAACCAGATCCACAGTCATAACTTTTAAAAGCAGCTCTCTTTGGGAGGGGAACAGACCTGCAGTTCAGCTTTGCTACTGAAACCTTTTTCATTCATGACACCATGAAGTAAATTTTTTGAATGACCCAGTATCTTATGCTATTTTTCATATTTTTCAAGTCGCAGAAATATGTATTTAAAGAACTTAAGATACAGATGTAATATAAAGGATATTAATGCCACTCTTATCTATGTGCAAAGAAAATTAATGGGTTTATTTTTTTAGCATTAGCAGTATTTTAACACATAGCCTCTTGGCTGCAATGAAAATTACTTATTATCATGTCATTAAGCTAGTATTGCTCCTTACATCCTCAACTTTTCCCCAAATCTAAAATCAGAAAGAAAAATCAAGAGACACTAACATCATTTTATTTGATCTAAGTTTTATTTTGGTATAGTTTGAGAGAGGAATATGGGAATTCTAACAAGGTAATGTTTTAAATATTTTCAAAAGTTTCATGCTCTACTTACAAGGAGTTTTCAAAGATATCAGTATCTCATTTCTTTTCGGTCATGGTAAACATTTTCATTTGAGGTAGGCAGCATATTGTATTCATTACCCTTGAAAATATGCCACATACTTGGAGAATTCATTTTGCTGGGATTCCTGACTATCTCAACAGCCTAGGACTGAAATTTCCCTCACTGTCTGAAATCATTGACTGTTAAATGAGAGAGGTAGCACCCTATTTGGAAACTAACTCTATTCACAGCAAAAGAAATGCTCATTATGCTCTGCCTTTGGAGTGGACATTTTGTGTTTCTGTCAATCAACTTAATTTCCATGTTCATAGAGTGAGAACATAAAGTATTCAAAACCTACTGACAGAGAAAGCAGTCCACAAGCAGTCTTAGTCACATATTTCAGTTCCGAAGCTTTAAATAAATGCCACTTCCCTGATTCATAACACTAACTGACGGTGGGTTTTTGGTTTTTAAATTGCTGGTGCACCTTTAATTCTAAATAACTTTAGTGATTAAAAGGGTCACCTTATATAATCAGAAAACCTTCTATCCTACCTGTTTTAAACAAAAAGGCAAATCAGTATACATATTTGTAATGAGGCTTTGTAGCGTATCGATTGTTCAAAATACCAAGAAGTTTTTCTTCAAACAATACTTTAGATGGTAAAATACCTTTTATAAATATTAGTCTACATTAAATTATAAATTTTCAACCTAGTTTAGCCAGGATTGAATTCCTAATTGTAATATTCTGTTTTGATAAAGATTTTTTTAAAGACAAGGGCTGCCACCTAATTTTTGAAGACCCACTAATAACATCATTTGAAAGATAATAAGTGTAATTTAATTCATACTTTTTAGCATTTTATTTATCTAAAGCAAATAGATTCCTTAAATATCGACTATTTTATTAACTCAGAGCATCTGGGAAAACACTTATGATTAGGTTAATTTATGTTGTATTTTCCCCTCAACTTGTAAAAGATTAATCAACCATTTTATGGTCTAATTTAGGGGCCTAATTAAAAACAGAGTTCGACACATGCTACACTGTCTTGCTAATAAATCTTGACAGCTTTGTAACATGATGGTTTGTATTTCAAATTGTTGCATATAAATGTGGATTTTTGATCTTCACCCAGGAGCTTGAAGTGAGCTAAATACTTGGTTTAAACTCCAGGACTGAGAAGTTCAATTAACTTCAAAAAGGATTATACCCAATCAGATTTTATCTTAAATTTCCCTTAGTGACAGAAGCAGTCTGTAGGAAAAATGTAGGAAAAGTTACTGTTTTCAGCTATTAGCTTTCAAGAGAGAGATTTCTGAAGTTACTGGGTTTTAGAATCTAATTCTAAAGAAATCTGCTCAAAGTGTTAGTTGTAACTGTCTTCTGATTAATATGTACAAGTCTGCAGTCTTGATCCGAGGTACTGGACTTTTAAAAAATGAATACATTCATCCAAGATATATTAGAAGATCTCATTTAACCGTATGTCTTCCCATACCTCCCAGCCTAAAAACAGGCAAACGCAAGAGAATCAGTCTCTCAGTAGGGACACTCCCTGTTTCCTCAGCCTTTATACTGGAGGGCTATTTCTGTCATTTTTAATGGCTCTTGTGACTCTAACTGTCCTGTGCAGGCAGAGAAACGAAACTATCACAGTGATGTAATTATCTTCACTCTAATTATAAACCAACTTTGACATAGTAACTAGCCTGAATGAATCCACTCATTCAAAGAAAACCCAATTTTGAACCCATCATAAACCATCAACTTCACGTTTTGGTTACTGAAGTGAGGGAGCATAGCACAGTGTGACCTCTAGAGCAGGACCACCTGGATCGGTATATTAGCTTTGCTGCTTTCTAACTGTGAGACCTTGGGCAAGTTGCTTAACTTCTCTGTGCCTGGGTTTCTTCATCTGGAGAAGGACTACTTCACAGGATTGTAAACAGGATTAAATTTGCTAATCCTGTAAAACTTGAAACAGTGCCTGGCACATAGGGAAAACATTTACTAAGTGTGAGCTACCAACGTTATTAAACCACCCACACACTGTACTTTTTAGATGTGGCCACAGGATTAAAATAATCAGCTCATTTTTGTACAACCAAAAGTGGAAAGAAGAATCTAGGTGGGGAAGGAGTTTCTGCCACTGCAAAGTTCTAAGGCCTATTTCTATATAAAAGATAGTAATCACACAATATTTGGCTAATTTAATTCTCAAACTGAGGTCATTAAAATTCGTGAAAATCTACCAGACTTAAACCAAATAGAAAAAGAGAAGATTATTAGAAAATGTATATGTTTAATTTTAGACAATTCAAAGTTTAAACCAGTATTCAGAGCTTAAATGTACATGGTGGGTGTTTTCTCCACCTTGGCATATGTGAGGTTCTTCTGAACCACGGGCCCATATTTTCCAAACACCACGACACCCGTGGAACAGAAGGTAGGGGCCACTCTCACCACAAGCCCCGATGAGCCCCTCCGGGGGGTCCTTTAAGTACCTGCTAAGTTTGGGAGGCCCGATTCAAGAGGGAGCTGTATAATGAACTGGAAAAGCAAATCCACAAGAGTCTTAATCCCATACGCAAACAAACTCGGTTCCAGGGCAGAAGGACCGCGCACTAGCCCCATTTGTTTTTTGCGGAAGATAAGGCGGCAGAAAAGCTCCGGCTCTCCCACCAGTGGGTCAGCTCCGCGTTTCCACCACGTTGTGCTCCATCCCACCATGTTCAGAGTGACGGTGTCTCGTTTTGCCAAGTGGAAGTAACTACAAATTCCGAGACCTCATGCAAATCCGCCCAGGCCCTGCGCTACTGGTTAGACCAGGCCACTGGTTAGGCTGGACTGTGTATCAAACGATTAAACCCATTAATGAGTCGCTCAGACAGGGCCAGGATCTCGTTCTCCAACAGATTACCATGCTGACCCTTGAATTCAACCATCAACGCCCATAGTTTTTTAATGCCTTCGAAATGTCTAAAGGACTTCAAAATGTCTCCCTTCTCTCCAATCTTCCAGTTTTGAGGGCTTGTTTTAACCACGTTTTTAAACTGCAATTCTTCTCTGGTTAATTATTATTTATACCCTTCTCCCATCTGCTGCCAGACCGCACGCAAGCAGGGGGAGAGACAGACAGTGAAGCACACCTCTGGCCGCAGCGAGGCCTGGCTCAGCTCAGAGGGCCCCCTCCAGGGCGAAGGGTGCTCCCTGGGAACCAGATTTTAGAAAACGCGTCCGCTCCCGGTGTGGTCTCTAAAGTTCAAACAGCCGCCTTCAAAATACTTGTTAAGTCTACACATTGCCCAGACATCCAACATATCCTTCATTAATTAAAAGTTTTTAATTAAGCACAGGGCATTTACATGATTTTTTCCCTTCAAAACATCCATTAGCCCAGCGGCCACGCCCGGCGCTGTTGGAGCGGTCTGGGAAGGCGGCATCTGGGGCGAGTGGCGGAGTGGGCAGTCTGCTCCTTGCGCCGCCCGGTCCTCGGGGTCACCTCCCGGGCCCTGGGCCTCTCGGCCCTGTCCGTCCTGCTCATCAGATGGACTTCCCGCCTCCCGCGGCCCCCAAGTCCGGTCGCCCGGCGCCGCCGCTTGCCACGCGGTCCCCGGACGCCGGGTCCGCCCGAGGCTCCAGGGTTGCGCTCCCTGCGGCCGGCAAGCGGCGAGGGTTTCCAGCGCTACGCCGTCCTTTATTCAGCGTTTTTGAGTCAATCACAGGCAACGTGGCAGGTGGAGGGCTGCCACCTAAGAAATGGAGTGAATCTTCCAGTGGGGATTTCCACTGCGTGCCTCGGGTGCTTCTAAAACCTCCTGGCTCTAAGGATTCGGTTATTTTCCTGCCAGCTCTCCCCAACCCGGCCCCCCAGTGCGTCTGATCTCTGAAAATCCCGAGCTGCCTCCGGCCTCTGGTGGGTTCCACCTGGAAGCGCGCTAGTTACAGCCTGCCATCCCGGCTCCCGGAATCCTCTTCCCGGGAGGAGGAGGAGCGGTGTGGGCTGAAGTAACAGTAACAGTGCCGTTGGTGACAATAGCTAACAATCAGGGAAGCCCCCACGCGCCCACCCAGCACCCGGCGGCACCGGCGACCCCCGTTCCCGCCCCGTGATCCCACTGCACGGATGAGAGCACCGAGGCTCGGCGCCCCCCGCTAGCCGCCAGAGCCAGGGCGAGATCCACAGGGATCCCGAACTCCCATTCTTACACGCCGTGTCTGCGGCCGGGAACCGAGGAAGGGCGACTGTCACGGCTGGCTAACCTTCGGGACTTGGCCAACTCCTGACAATAATAAAAAACATTAAGGACAAAAGGGAGGAGGAGGAAGAGGCTGGGAAGAGAGCGGTTTTAATCCGATGGGTCAGCCCCCTTTTATCTTCCGTCCTCTCCTGTTGCCGAAAGGGGAGTGGGGGCAGGGAGTGGGGTTCGGGTCCACTCTCTCTTTTTGTTTTCCGAGGCCTCGAGCCTCTTGGAGGCTAACTGGGCCTGGAGGAGTGCTGGGAACTCGATGGAGTCATGCTTGTGAGAGTTGGGGGGTGATGGCAGGAGAGATGGGGTCGGCCCGAGTCCCTGGCTGGCGACAAGGTTTCCTAAGGCCGGAGCCTGGACCCACCCGTGCCCCACCGGAAGGAAGCCCTGTCAACCCAGCTGCTCACTCCGAAGACCAGCAGCTGCTGGAAGCGTTGGGCAGAGGTCGTGATTATTAACCGGGGCCTCTGTCTTTTCGGAAAGGGACTCACAGCCCGACCAGAGAGCTGAGTTTTCCGAAGCCCGACCTCCCGGGACCTACATTTCTCAATCAATGAGCCCCGAATGTTCTTTGCGCCCCGACGAAGAAAGGGCCAGCGGAGACTCACGTCTCTGTCCGGGCTCTCCCAGAATCCAGACCGAGGAGGCGGAAACCGGCGGGCTGTGCCCGGGACGCCGTGAAGCCTTCAAAGCCGCGCACCGTGGCCGCCGGCTGCAGTACGTGCCTTTGCCCGACAGGGACCAGCACCGTTCCACGCTCAGCGCGCAGCCGGCCCGCGGGACGTAGGCTCAGGGCCACCCGCCCAGCCCGTCCTTCCGAGCCCGTGCAGCTCTCCAATGAAGCGGATCTGACCCTCTTCGGGTTCCAGCAAGGGGGAGCACTGTACCCAAAAAGTTAATAGCTGCGGTTTCTCCCACCCCCAACCCCATATGGGGAGCTGCTCTAGAAGTTGGTCATGGGAGGAGGCCGCGACCGGCAGGGCGCAGAACACCCCCAGCTCCTGGAGGAAAAATAAAATCCCGAGGAACACTGAATTGATTGGTTTGGGACCAGGGCACAGTTAGGGAGTTGCGCGCTTCCCTTAGCGTCATCCCGGTTGCTGCCCCCCTTCTTCAAGGAGGGCTCGCCTGATTCATTCTAGGGCACCGAGGACCACTGAGCCTTAGGAGCTCCTCAAAAAGTTTCTCTGGGTGGTGGCGAGAGCGGAGCCCCGTGCACCCCGAACCGCATTGGGGCGGGTTTCACCACACCACCACCCAGGCTGCACCGCGCTATTGTCCCTCTGCCCCTGCCTGTCCCCGGTGGTCCGAGGCTGTTCCCACTCCCCTCGCAATGTCACTTCCCCAGCACATGCCACGTCTCCCTCCTCTCCACGTCTGGATTGCGTCTGGCGCCCCTAACCCTGCCCCTGGCGGATAAACTCACCGGTACCAGGCGAGGCCCTTGTCGTAGCTGCGGTCGAAGAAGTGGGGCTCGGCGCCCACGGCGCGCACGTCGGGGTGCACGCGCAGGAACTCCAGTAGCGCCCGCGTGCCGCCCTTCTTCACGCCGATGATGATAGCCTGAGGCAGCTGCTTGCTCCCGGACCCGCTAAAGAAGCTGGAGATGGGGCTTGGGGAGTCCGGCGCCTCGGGACTTTGCTCCTCCTGACTCGCGGCGCCCTCGGCAGTGTCCCTGCCCGCAGTCAACGAGGTGACTGGAGCCGCCTGGAACGGCAGCCTGGGGGGAGTCCCGTCGGCACCGGTGGCCAGGGCTGGCGGGGCGCGGGCGGCGTGGGACTCCGAGCCCAGCAGCAGCAGCCCCCGCGCGGCGGCGCACGAGCCGGCGCACGAGTACAGGAACATGTACAGCCAGATGCAGAGCATGGCGAAGAGCAGCGCTAGCTTCCTCCTCACCGCTGGCGGGGGCGGCGGCGGCTGCGGTAGGAGCCCGCCGGGGACATCGAGGCAGGATCGGCCGCCGCTCAGGCGCTGCCCCATGCGCTGCCCGCGGGCGCGGCGAGAGACATGGCTCAGCACATGGCGCAGGTCCCGCCGGAGCAGTGAGCGCGGAGAGGACACCCGGGGAGTTCGGCTTATTGACTCCGCACGCCGGTGGCCGGCGCGGCGTCTGCGACTGCTCTTCCCCAGGTGGCAGCGGCAGCTGTAGCTGCGGCGGCTTCTGACATGTTGCCCGGGAGGAGCCGCAACTGGAACGAAAGTCCGGGTGGCGGCAACTGCTAGCCGAGGGGCTGTTCCTGCTGCGCGACTCCCAGCTCGGGGCCGGAATGCCCCCCTTCTGCGCCCTGGCCACTTGAGACGGAGCGCACGGCGGCTCGCCGGGGCTGCCTCCTTGCGGACTTGCGACCTGAGCCTGAGAGCGTCGCCGGCACTTGCCCGCAGAGGCTGGGAAGAACTGCGCAGGAAGAGAGCCCCAGATCGAAGTGGAGTGGGCGGGCTCTGCCTTCCGGAGCGACGGGTCGCTCCACCTACCAGACTCCCCGAGCGCCATGCAAATACAGGCGCTCCGTGGAGGGTTCGGCAGCCAACCGGCTCCCGGAACGTGGGGGTGTGGAAAAGATTTGGGGCGGTGGAGAGCGGTTTAGGGTTGCTATTGGCTGTGGAGCAAGGGGCGGTCTCAGGGGGCGGAGCCAGGAGCTTGTGACAGGAGCAGATGGTCGGAAGGATGCTGGAGTGACCCAGCGCTGGGAGTGTCCCACCCCGCCAAGCGGTGCGCTCCGGCACTCGCGCCCCAGGAGCCATCCGAGGCTGTGGCTGCCCGTATGTTGGGACACGGGTCCCCATCCAGAAGTTTCGCGGGCGGTCTTGTGATGCGAGTTTATCTTGTGGAGTGGGGAGGAGGTTGAAGGAATAAGAGTCCGGCGGGAGATGCCTGCAGCCCCCCGAACAGCCCACCCTATGTCGGGGACTCGGAGATGGCGCCCTCCGGGACAGGCACAGGTTTGGGAAGTTTAAGTGGAAAGCATGTTTGGAAATCGCTGTCAATTTTTTTTAAGTCTTTCCTTCTTATTCTCAGACAGGAGTTATCTTGCTCGGGTTGCTGGTTAACTGGAATCCGGGTTAACTGTCCTCTGGAAAAATCTCCCCTAGGTACAGAAATAGGGGGCGCGAAGGGAGAAATTAACAGCGACAGACGGTGTCCTAAAAAGTCCCCTGTCAGAAAAGTGAGTGTGAAAGGCACGTGTAGAAAGTTTTGTCCGGATATGAGTTTCTTGGGGACTTTAGGTTTAAGCAAATGCTCCATCTCCCCATTTTCCTTAATAAATAAATATTCAAGACAACATTAGCCTTCATTTAGGTAACAGTTTGGTTTGCCGACCAGTTACACTAATTATTAGGTGTTTTTTTCCCACCTTTTTTTTTTTAAGTCAAACGTCAAATCGGAGCAAATCGATCACGGAGCTGCACTTACTGAACTGCGGAAGTCCGCTCCGGCCTCCCTCCCCGGTCCTCTTCTCAGAGCGACCTTCTCCGGGCGCGGGGCGGCGGAGCCCAGCTTTCTGGGAGCTGTGACCGCACAATGGGGCGCGCGGCCGAGGGGGCGACCCCTGCTGCGTTCCTGTCACAGGCTTTGGAGTGAGGAACTTGGGATTCTCAAGGTCCTACCAGAGTGTTCGGGAAGTTTTCGATGCCTGCAGCCGGCCCCGGCGGGGCCAGCGGGCTCCAACGCCCGGCTTCGCGCGGTTCTCGGACAGATGCCGCTTCTGATTCCGACCCCAGCGGGCCCCGGGCTGAGTGTCGCCCACGAGTTGACTCGCCTCGAGCCTCCGCCCACGCGGCGTTGTCCTGTCCGCGCCAGCGAGCGCAGCCGACCGGCCCGAGCCCTGTCCCTCTGCCGCGCCGCGCCAGCCCCCGCGCACGCTCACCCCCTTCTTGAGTAAACGTCTCCAAGCGTCCCGGGTCCCCGCAGCCCTACTCCGGGTCCGTTTCCCCGCGTCGGGAGCACCCTGAGAAAGCCAGTGTGCCGTTAGCACCTCCTGTGCGAACACGTGCGAGACGGACCCCGGAGGGCTCAATGGCTCAGCGGACCCCCGGACCCACGCGCCGCGCTGTGCTCCGCGCGACCTCCTTGTAACTAACTACCTGGCGCCCAAGACACTTTCCTACAAAATCGGGGAGGCGGAAATAATTTAGGTAGAGGATTTTCCTCCCCCTTCTATATCCGCAGGGAGAATTTCTTTTCAGCTTTTCCTTTCCCCTATCGCTGGGATGTTGCGCTTGTTCTTCGGAAGTGACTGACGCGCCCTTAATTTTTAATTTAATTAAATTTCTAAAACAGAAGAATGTATTTCTGAGCATTAGTCCGACTCTATTTTGGAAATGTGAGAGGGAAATGTTAGCGTCTCCAAAGGGCGGGTCTCCAAATTCACATTATTTCAACAGGTAATGAAGTTGTGTCTTCGATCTTTAGGCGACTACAAGTTTGTTGACTTGTGGGTTTGAGGGTGAGGGAAATACGGGTTTATGATTTGTATGTGTTCAGCAGACCTGCGCCTCCCAACATAGCTAAGTGCAGGCCTGGCTGGATGTGAATCTGATAGTGTTTTCCCCCCAAAGGATTTGATAGTCCTAATAAAAACGGTCTCTGTCCTGAGGGTTAGGAAATCCAGGGTAAAAGAAAAAAAAGAGGGATTACAAATCGAGGCCACCGGATATATTTAGGATTTTTTCCCCCGGGGGTGAAGGGAGGGGGAGAGTGGAAGCAAACAGGTGGGCTTCGGAAATTGCCCGGAGTGTTCCGCAGAGCCGAGCACCCCAGAGCCCAGCCGCCGCGCGCACCCACCCCGCGCACATTCAGTTCCGCCGGCGACAGCATTTGGGGCAGTTCTCAGTGCGCGCAGCGCCGAGGTCAGCGGGTCATCTGTGGCCTGGGCCGCTGTGCAGCGGCGGCGGAGGAGCAGGATCTGGGCTGCGACTTGACGCTGTGGCCCTTTCCGCCCACTGTGCTCAGACTGCGTCCCCAAATCCCCCTGCAAGGCTGCCAGTTCTGGTTCTGCCCTTGGCAAAGGCCGTCTCTTTCTGATCGTCCCATTCTGCAGATGCAGGGCTCAAGACTCCACCCTGGAAGCAACTGACGTTGAATTCAGTTTGAGCCTCTGCCCTGAACCTTTGCTTAGAAGTGCTGGATTCCCCCGACTCCCGAACCTGGCCATCAGCAAAGCGCATTCGCCCAAACCTGGAGAAAACGTTTACCGTTGATGGAATTATTCAAAATTTTTGCCGTTGGCAAATACATAAAGGAAAGAATTCGTTCTCAGCACACCTGTATGGTAGTGTTTTATCTGGTTGATTGGTTTGGGATGACCGACGGGGGTGCTCACCCGGGGCCTCTGAGGATGCTAATGTGGTAGCAGCCCCTCTCCTTCAGAAAGGGACAGGGCCGCCTCAGGAGGCTGCTCCTTTTCCTCTTCTCTGCGGACCTGCTGCCAGCCACTCGCTGTGTGACCCAAGTCGGGTCACTTTCTGGCCCTAAAACTCCCCATCTTTAAAATAGGGGACTTGAGCCAAAAGATCTCCGGGTACTGTCTACCTGGTGTTTCTATGATTCTGGGCTCGGGAGGGCAGGCGCCGCAGGTGCTCGAGTCCCCTGGCAGCTCCGCCTGGTCACCCACAGTCTCCCTGGCCCGCGCCCCACCGTGACGCCCTGCGGGGGCCGCCAAACACACATTTCCTGGGGCGGATTGAGCCGGTGGCGCGGAGCTCCAGTTCCTGTCACCGGAACCCGTGCCTTCCCCTCTACACCGCGCGAGGCGGCCCCTCGGGGGGTCGCAGCTGCAAGCTCGCTCCGCCCTGATGGAGGCTGCTGCGGGTGATGGTCGTGGCGGCGGCTCCAATGCCCGCCCGCAAGGGGGCGCTCTGTTAGCTGTCGGGCGGCGGGAGCGGAGACCCGTGCCACTGGGCCAGCTCTTCTCCCCAGCACACCGGGAAGGGGCGTTTCCCCTCCGCTCCGGGCGCGCCCCAAACCCCTGCGGCCCAGTTTTCGCGGGTCTAAACCGCAGAACCCGGTCTCCTCCTCACTGGGAGGGCGCCGGGCAGCACGCCCAGAGCTGCTGGCGGCGGCCGCGGGCCAAGCCGACGCGGGGACTAGAAACTCCTTGTGAGAATGGCTGGGGGCTCCACCGGGAGTAAGGCGCTGCTCCCCAGCGCCGAGCTCCAACTGCGCCGGAGGGACCGCGGGCGCACCGGCCTCAGTTGCACCGCCGCCGCGACGCTGGGGCTCTAGGCAGCGGGTCCTCCCTCCCATTAAGCGCTACCGTCTGCAGAGAGCAAAAGAGGGGTGATTGCTCTTGTCTTACAGATAAAAGAAGTTTGATGCCCAGGTTGATTTGGTGGCTAGTGTCCTGAGGAATCAAGTTTGTGCGCCGATTCCAAATCTCTCTTCAGCACTGCACCCTGCTTGGCCCAGACGGTCCCTGCCGCCTGCCGAACAGGACAGCGATGGTGGGTAGATTAAGGCAGAGGGATATATGCTCCGGGCTCCATCTTGCCTGGGTCACAAAGACTGGCAGCTGCCCTCCCCTGGAAGACCCCTGAACGTCCGTGCTGGGAAGTCCTGTCCATAAAGCCTTGCTGGAATGTCTGCCCCTCTGACCGCTTCCAGCCTAGGGTGGCAGACAACACCCTGACCAGTGCCAAGGCATGTGTGTTCTTTCCTGCTGCAGCGGCTCTGTAAGTAGTCCTTTTATCACACGCTCCTCAAATTACCCAGTCGGAGTGTGCCATGGCATTCCTGCCAGGACCTTGACACGTGATACACCAGAGCTGCCTGATTTTTCCTAATCTGGTTCTCAACCATTCACTGGCTGTGTGACTTTGAAGAAGTTACACAACCCTCCTGAGCCTCAGTATTACTGGCTCTCATGTGCCTCTCCTGCAAATGCTTTCAGCCCCTCCACACCTCCATTCTGCTCTCCTGGAAATCCTCCACCGCCAAGCCTGCCTTTCACCTTCCTGGCCTGGGCTGCTGGTTTACTGGAGGAAATCACTAGACAGAGGTGATTAGTCCACATTAATTTTCCCACAACAAATTTACTGGGGTCACAAAAAGGTGCCCTGCAACTCTCCTTAAGTGTTTCCAGGAGGCCCACTTTCCCAATCCCTGAGACAAGCATTTCTTCTCTCCCACAGATAGCATTTCTGAAAGCTTCTTTGAGAACACAAATGCTGAGGGGATTGTCTACACCTTCCCAGACCAAACTGGGAGACTGACACCCTCCCAGCTCCTCCTTCCCTCTTCACAATAGAATGATCCCATCACCATGTCTCAGCTGTGCTTACCTCAAGGAAGTCACTTTTCCCATCTCCTTGCCTCTACGTCATCAGTGTCCCCTGTGGTAGACACAGAGGTGACACCCAGATCCATCAGTGAGGGACGTCCTGCCTCAGCTGTGGTGCACTGCCAACCCACAGCCTCCAGCCGTCAGCCCTGCCACAACTTCAGAGAATGGCTGCACAGAACAGCCAGGCCAAAGGCTGTGGCCCTTCCCAGGGGACCCCACCCAGTGACTGATGCAGAGGTAAAGGCCTGGTCGTCCCAGCCAACTGCAGACATCTCTGAAGGGCTGTCTGAGCTCCAGAGCTCTCTGTGGGGTTGGTAAAGGATGGTGGGCCTGCAACCCAGCTGGGTTTCTCCCTCTGCCCAAGCCTGCTTCCTTCACCCACCCCTACCCCCACTCTGCAGGTGTTGCTCCCAGGGCCTCTCCCTAGCAAACATTGTGTACACTCACAAGGGAACCTACCCTGTGCCTGCCTGACCTCCGTGGTATGGTTCACATTGGCATCCAGACTTGCTCCTATATTTTTGCTCTTCTTCATAGCCAAACATGTACAGTTTCTACTTTCTCATCTATTATTTCCTTTTTATTATGATAGTTTTTTTCTTTTTCTTTAATGATGAAAACATTTACACAAATACTGATCAAAATCAAAATTTTAAGCAAAGAAAGGTAAGTATGACTCTCTGACCTCAAACCGCAAGGCATTCTCTCCATAGGCAAACATCATTGCTGAATATTTTAGGCAAATACAAGTAAACAAGTATATATTGCCCTGCCTTTTTTTCCCCTAATGGTAGCACAAAACAGTAATGTTCTACCATGGTATGAGTGATCATTCCATATCTGTGTGTGTGTGTGTGTGTGTGTGTGTGTGTGTGTTTAAAATGCCAACTATAGGTGACTTCAATTTGAAAATGGAGGAATCATTAAAGTAATGCATGTCTCTCCATACCCAGGAGTATTGATTTCCTAAAAGATACTTCTAATGCTAAGAAGAAAATTAAGTGCATGTGTTATTTTTTAAAACTACATATTCTACTTATAGACAGTATTTATTTCTTGCTTTAAAAAGTGAGTAAATTAGCAAACTTATACTTGTTTTCACCCCCTCTAACTTTAAAAAAATTAACTAGTGTATTACTTTATTCTACTTTACTAAGTTTGATAGTACTTACACCCTTAACCACAATTTCATGAGTTGTCTACTTATGTTTTATTTCAATGGGACTCAAGGGACCCATCATCTTTGATACATATTATAGTTGGCTAGAATTTATGGAATAAATGGTTATGGTTGATGTTATTTTGAGAAGTGTTTTTGGATGTGGTACTTCTTGACACCTTGAGAATGTCTTTCTATCGCCTTCTTCCACTTGAAGAAAAACTTGGCTGGGTACAAAATTCTTGGGTTACACATTTTTTTTTCTACTTAGAATTTTATGAAACTTGTTCTGCTTTCTACTGGGATAGTGTTGCTAGCTCCATTCTGCAAGTCAACATATCATCTCAGTGATTGTATATGTTTTATCTGGCGTCTCTAATTATTTTTTTTTAATTGCTTAGTTGCATGTTTCAGTTGTCTAGTTTTTCTCAGTGAGCTCATGTTTCTTGAGGCTATCAGCTGATAATACATATCTGGAGAAGGACAGCCCAGGCTCTAGACTGTGCCCCTCAATGTGTTTTTCAGGGTGGGAGAGAAACTCTGGTGTTACAGATGGGACTCAACTACTACCTACATATCCTCCTGCCCTCCCAACTTCAGATGACCCCACCTTTCAGGGGAACTGCAAGGATCTGAGCTCAGGGTACTACTTTTTCTAAGGGCTGCTTGCCTAAATTGTATTCTATGTCAGGGAAAGTGGTGGAGGACAGCCATGAGGGAAGGAACCCCTCCTAGCTGATTTCTCGTTGTAGCAACAGACCCTCTTCCTGCCTAGGCTACCATCTTCCTCCTGGACAATGAAACAGAAAGCCTCCTACCTTCCTAAGTCTTTCTCATGTTTCCTTTACCCTATGTTCTGGGATCTCTTGCTCCTGTGGCATCTTCAGAGTTGAAATCAAGGGAAAGACTCTGAAACGCATGCTTGTCCCAAACTTTGAATCAAATTATTCACTACTTAGAAAATTGAATAATCTTACTTGCCTATATCTTGATGTTGGCTTTTCTGTATCAATTTTATTTGAGACAGAACATACCATTTAAGCTTTATGGTTTATTTCACCTTTTTAAAAACAGTTATTTTAAAACATGAGCATTCTTCCTATTCCTCTGTTTTGTTCTATTTTTCAAGATAATTAAGTATTTATACATTATACCCTTTTTGTCTTTCATACCTATGCTTTTTTCTGTAATGACTTTAAACCTTAGATACTTTCCAGTGCTGGTGTGTGTGGTTTCCTTTAGTTTGCCTACTAGATCTCTGAAAATCAGTTATTTGCATTTTTTGTTATTTCTCCATTTTGTTCTTCTTTCGTTTTTCCTGATCCTATCAACAGACTACTTTTCTTTTTCTTCTGTTCATTTATGGCATCTTATTTGAAACACTGAATCTGTTCTTTGACCTCATTTGTTTTTTGGAAGGATTATGTAAGTTGGAATTTTTTGAGTTCAGGGAATTATTATCCTTCCTCCTCACTTTTATGTAATAAATAGGCCTTATTTTTTAGAGAGGTTTTGGGTTTACAGAAAAATTGAATGGAAAATTCAGAGTTCCCACACACACCCTAATCTCACATCCACCCATGGTTTCCCCAATTATTAATGTCTTGCATTAATGTGGTACATGTGTCACAATGGACAAACCAATATTGATATATTATTATAAACTAAAGTCCACAGTTTAATTAGGATTCGCTCTTTGCTATACATTCAGTGAGTTTTGACATGGATCCACCAATACAATATCATACAAAGTAGTTCCTGCTGTAAACACACCCCTCTATTCATCCTTCCCTCCTATAAACCCTTGGCAATCATTTTACTGTCTGCATAGTTTTTCCTTTTCCAGAATGTCATATAGTTGGAATCATACATTATGTTGCCATTTTAGATTGGATTCTTTCACTTAGTAACATGCACGTAACGTTTCTTCATGTCTTTTCATGGCTTTATAGCCCATTTCTCTCTCTCTCTCTTTTTCTGCTGAATAATATTCTATTGCCTGCATTAGAGAGGATTAAGGATGGAGGCGTGAGAGGTGAGACAGAGGCTTCATCCTAAAACCGCATATAACACAAAAATATAATTAATAAAACTAATCTTGAAAGAGCAACAGGAAAGAGGACTGTGACAAACTGCATACACCTGGAGAAAAGAATAAACTTCATGGAACAGGGTAACATACCAAAGCTGTGGTCTGTCAGGAGAAAAGCCCTTCCCCAACCCCAGCTCACCAGTGGGAGGAAGAGAAAAAGAGGGGGGAGGGAGTGGAGGCCTGGGAATGCTGAATACCTAACTCCAGAGATCTCATCTAGGAGTACAAACCTACATTTCATGGTGATTTCAGGATACTCTCATGATTAGGGGGTTGGAAAGCTAAGACAGGCAGAATACCTGGAGAGACTGAGATTCCAGCCACTTGTGGAAAGCAGGGGTCCATATCCAGCTGCTCTGGGAAAAAAGAAAGGTGGGCAGTCGGAAAGACTTCCTAACAGAAAGAGGGCTGCTAAAGGGGCAAGGATTGCACAGAGCTTACTGCTCAGGAGAAAGGACAGGTAGACAAAATTGTCTGGGTGCACTCTGCCCAACAGGTTGGGAACTTTCACGATCTTCAGGAGCTCCAGCTCCCTAGCTGCCTACAGAGCTCCAAGGACCCCCTCTGTGATATGCAGCCTACTGAGCCTTTCTCACCCCCACGTGGCTCTCAAACCAGCAAACCCTACCCTGAAATTAATTCAGCCAGAGGGAAGCCGTCTACAGCAACTACAAATGAAAAGCATAGAAGCTTATACCTGTGTGCTCAGCCCACTGGTTCTGGCAGTGGAGACAGGCATAGCAACCAGGAAGCAGGACACAGCTCTTTCCTGCCCCAGGCACCAATACCACCCCCCTGCCACCGCCAACATTGCTTCAGTGGCTGAGCATCTCCAGAGATTAGAGCTCCTGGGCACTACAGGGCGCCATACACAAATATGAAACGCCAAAGGAACCTGGTTCAGAGTAAAATTATGAATACAACACCTGAATCTGCCTGAAAGGGATTTCAAAATAAAAATCATTAACATGCTCATAGAGATACAGAAAATATTCAAGGACTCAGGAAAGAATTCCGGTCAGAGATCCAATTGTATGGAACACAGTATCAGAAATGAAACATACAATGAAAGTTTTAAAAGCAGATTAGATACAGTGGAGGAGACGATAAATGAAATAGAAAGTAGAGAAGAGGAATACAAAGAAGTTGAGGCACAGAGAGAAAAAAGGATCTCTAAGAATGAAAGAATATTGAGAGAACTGTGTGATCAATGCAAACAGAACAATATTCGCATTATAGGGGTACCAGAAGAAGAAGAGAGAGAAAAAGGGATAGAAAGTGTCCGTGAGGAGGTAATTGCTGAAAACTTCCCCAGTCTGGGGGAGGAGATAGTCTCTCAGGCCATGGAGGTGCACAGATCTCCCAACACAAGGGACCCAAGGAAGACAACACCAAGATATATATAGTTATTAAAATGGCAAATATCAAGGATAAGGACAGACTATTAAAAGCAGCCAGAGAGAGAACTAAGATCACATGCAAAGGAAAGCCCATCAGGCCATCATCAGACTTCTCAACAGAAACGTTACAGGCCAGAAGGGAGTGGCATGATGTATTTAATGCAATGAATCAGAAAAGCCTTGAACCAAGAATACTTTATCTGGCAAGATTATCATTTAAATTTAAAGGAGGGATTAAACAATTTCCAGATAAGCAAAAGCTGAGAGAATTTGCCTCCCACAAACAATCTCTACAGTGTATTTTGGAGGGACTGCTATAGATGGAAGTGTTCCTAAGGTGTACTAGCTGTCACCAGAGGTAATAAAACCACAGTAAGGAAAGTAGAGCAGTTAATTACTAAGCAAATGCAAAATTAAATCAACTATCCCCAAAGTCAATCAAGGGATAGACAAAGAGTACAGAATATGATATCTAATATATAAAGAATGGAGGAGGAAGAAAAAGGAGGAGAAAAAAAGAAACTTTAGATTGTGTTTGTAATAGCATATTGAGTTAAGTTAGACTCTTAGAAGATAGTAAGGAAGTTAACCTTGAACCTTTTGTAACCACGAATGTAAAGCCTGCAATGCCAATAAGTACATACTGATTGATAATTACCCTAAACGTAAATGGACTGAATGCACCAATAAAAAGACATAGAGTCACTGAATGGATAAAAAAACAAGACTCATCTATATGCTGCGTATAAGTGAAGAGATGGAAAAAGACATTTCATGCAACTAATAGGGAGAAAAAAATCAGGAGTTGCAGTACTTGTATCAGAAAAAATAGGCTTCAAAACAAAGAAAGTCACAAGAGACAAAGAAGGACATTACATAATGATAAAGGGGTCAATCCAACAAGAAGATATAACCATTAGAAATATATATGCACCCAACACAGGAGCACTTACATATGTGAAACAAATAATAACAGAATTAAGAGGAGGAATAGAATGCAATGCATTCATTCTAGGAGACTTCAACACTCCACTCACTCTGAAGGACAGATCAACCATACAGAAAATAAGTAAGGACACAGAGGCACTGAACAACACATTAGAACAGATGGACGTAACACACATCTTCAGAACTGTACACCCCAAAGCAGTAGAATACACATTCTTCTCAAGTGCACATGGAACATTTTCAAGAATAGATCATATACTAGGCCACAAAAAGAGCCTCAGTATATTCAAAAAGTTTGAAATTGTACGAACCAGTTTCTCAGACCACAAAGGTATGAAATTAGAATAAATTATGCAAAGAAAATGAAAAATCCCACAAACACACGGAGGCTTCACAACATGCTCCTAAATAACCAATGGATCAAAGACCAAATAACAACAGAGATCAAGCAATACATGGAGACAAATGACAAAAATAATTCAACACTGAAAAATCTGTGGGATGCAGTGAAGGCCGTTCTAAGAGGAAAGTAGATTGCAATGTGGGCCTACCTCAGGAAAGAAGAACAATCCCATATGAACAGTCTAAAGTCACAATTAATGAAACTAGAAAAATAAGAACAAATGAGTTCCAGAGTCAGTAGAAGGAGGGACATAATAAAAATTAGATCATAAATAAATAAAATCAAGAAGAATAAAACAATAGAAAGAATTAATGAAAGCAGGAGTTTGTTCTTTCTGAGAAAATAAAGAAAACAGATAAACCCCTGGCCAGACTTATCAAGAAAAAAAGAGAGTCTACTCACATAAACAGAATCAGAAATGAGAAAGGACAAATCACTACAGACATCACAGAAATGTAAAGAATAATTAGAGAATACTATGAAAAATGATACGCTAACAAACTGGATAACCTAGAAGAAATGGACAGCTTCCTAGAAAAATACAACCTTCCAAGCCTGAACCAGAAAGAAACAGAAAATCTGAACAGAACAATTACCAGGAACAAAATTGAATTCGTAATCAAAAAACTACCTAAGAACAAATCCCTTGACCAGACGGCTTTACCGCTGAATTTTATCAAACATTTAGTGAAGACCTAATACCCATCCTCCTTAAAGTTTTCCAAAGAGTAGAAGAAGAGGGAATACTTCCAACTCATTCTATGAGCCCAGCATCACTCTAATACTAAAACCTGGTAAAGACACCACAATAAAAGAAAATTACAGACCAATATCCCTGATGAACATAGACACAAAAATACACAACAAAATATTAGCAAACCACATTAAAAAATATATCAAAAATATCATCCACCATGATCAAGTAGGATTTATTCCAGGGATGCAAGGATGGTACATTCGAAAATCCATCAAAATCATCCACCACCTCAACAAAAAGCAGGACAAAAACCACATGATCATCTCCATAGATGCTGAAAAAGCATTTCACAAAATTCAACACCCATTCATGATAAAAACTCTCAACAAAATGGGTATAGAGGGCAAGTATCTCAACCTAATAAAGGCCATATATGACAAACCCACAGCCAACATTATACTTAACAGTGAGAAGTTGAAAGCTTTTCCTTTAAGATCGGGAACAAGACAAGGATGCCCACTCTCCCCACTTCTATTCAACATAGTACTGGAGGTCCTTGCCACGGCAATCAGACAACACAAAGAAATAAAAGGCACCCAGATTGGCAAGGAAGAAGTTAAACTGTTCCTGTTTGCAGATGACATGATATTGTACATAAAAAACCTAAAGAATCCACTCCAAAACTACGAGATCTAATATCTGAATTCAGCAAAGTTGCAGGATACAAAATTAATTCACAGAAATCTATGACATTCCTATGTACTAACAATGAACTAGCCAAAAGAGAAATCAGGAAAACAATTCCATTCACAACTGCATCAAAAAGAATAAAATACATAGGAATAAACCTAACCAAAGAAGTGAAAGACCTAGACTGAAAACTACAAGACACTCATAAGAGAAATTAAAGAAGATACCAATAAATGGAAACACATCCTGTGCTCATGGATAGGAAGAATTAAAATTGTCAAAATGGCCATCCTGATTAAAGCAATCTACAGATTCAGTGCAATTCCCATCAAAATACCAACAGCATTCTTCAATGAACTAGAGCAAATCATTCTAAAATTCATACGGAACAAAGGACCCCAAGTGGCCAAAGCAATCCTGAGAAGGAAGAATAAAGCTGGGGGGATTATGCTCCCCATCTTCAAGCTTTACTACAAAGCCACAGTAATCAAGAAATTTGGTACTGGCACAAGAACAGACCCATAGACCAACGGAACAGGCTAGAGAGCCCTGATATAAACCCAAGCATATATTGTCAATTAATATACGGTAAAGGAGCCATGGACATACAATGGGGAAATGACAGCCTCTTCAACAGCTGGTGTTAGCAGAAATTGACATCTATGTGCAAGAGAATGAAATTGGATTACTGTTTAACCCCATACACAAAAGTAAACTCAAAATGGATCAAGGACCTGAATGTAAGTCATGAAACCATAAAACTCTTAGAAGACAACATAGGCAAAAATCTCCTGAATGTAAGCATGAGCAACTACTTCCTGAACGCATCTCCTCGAGTAAGGGAAACAAAAGCAAAAATGAACACATGGGACTACATCAAACTAAAAAGCTTCTGTATGGCAAAGGACACCATCAACAGAACAAAGAGGCATTCTGCAGTGTGGGAGAATATATTTGTAAATGACATATCTGACAAGGGGTTAACATCCAAAATATAATCCAAAAAATATAAAGAACTCACGCTTCATCACGTAAAAAGCAAATAACCTGATTAAAAAATTGGCAGAGGATATGAAGAGACAATTCTCCAAAGAAAAAATTCAAATGGCCAATAGACACATGAAAAGATGCTCCATATCACTAATCAACAGGGAAATGCAAATTAAAACAACAATGAGATATCACCTCACACCAGTTAGGATGGCCAGCATCGAAAAGACTAAGAACAACAAATGCTGGTGAGGATGCGGAGAAAGGGGAACCTTCCTACACTGCTGGAGGGAATGTAAGCTAGTTCAACCATTGTGGAAAGCAATATGGAGGTTCCTCAAAAAACTAAAAATGCAAATACCATCTGACCAGGGAATCCCACTCCTTGGAATTTACCCAAAGAATACAACTTCTCAGATTCAAAGAGACATATGCACCCCTATGTTTATGGCAGCACTATTTGCAATAGCCAAGATATGGAGGCAACGTAAGTGTCCAACAGTAGATGAATGGATAAACAAGAGGTGGTACATATACACAATGGAGTACTATTCAGCCATAAGAAAGAAACAAATCCTACCATTTGCAACGACATGGATGGAGCTGGATGATATTATCCTCAGTGAAACAAGCCAGGCGGAGAAAGACAAGTGCCAAATGATTTCCCTCATCTGTGGAGTATAGCAACGAAGCAAAACTGAAGGAACAAAATAGCAGCAGACTCAGAGACTCCAAGAAGGAACTAGTGGTTACCAAAGGGGAGGGGTGTGGGAGGGTGGGTGGGGAGGGAGGGAGATGGGGATTGAGGGGTATTATGTTTAGTACACATGGTGTGGGGTGTCACGGAGAAAACAGTGTACCACAGAGAAGGCAAATAGTTGAATCTGTGGCATCTTACTACACTGAAGGACAGTGACTGCATTGGGGTATGGGTGGGGACTTGATAATATGGGTAAATGTAGTAACCACATTGTTTTTCATGTGAAACCTTCATAAGAGTATATATGAATAATACCCTAATAAGAAAATTAAAGAAAAAAGTTTTTAGCATTAAAAAATATTCTATTGCCTGGATGTATCACAGTTTGTTTATCCATTCACCAACTGAAGGACATCTTGGCTGCTTCCAAGTTTTGACAATTGTGAATGCAGCTGCTATAAATATTCATGGGCAGTTTTTGTGTGGACATAAATTTTCAGCTCATTTAGGTCAATACTAAACAGTGCAATCACTAGGTTGTAGAATAAGGATATGTTTGCTTTTGTAAGAAACTACCATTGTTTCTGCCAAAGCAGTTATACCATTTTGCATTTTCACCCACAGTGAGAGAATTCCTGTTGCTCCATATTCTCTCCAGCATTTGGTGTGATCTACTCTTCACTTCTTAAGATTTTAAAACTAATCCCTCTTGTAAGATTGCTTTTTTTCCTTTACTCCTTTTTAAATACATATTTTTAAATTAGGAAATATTTCAAACATACAGAAAAGCAAAGAAAATAAGAAACATCTGTGAATCTACTATCCAGGCATTTAAGCATAATTTTCTATATTACAGAAACAGTTGAGTCTTCCCTTTTTATCTTAATTAATGACACAGACTTATTTTTACATTTATTTAGATTCTATTTACCACCCTTGTCTTTGCTTCTTTTTTTTCATTTCCAGTCTTCTGTTGGGCTGTTTTTCTATATTTCCTTCCCTTACTCCTTTACTGATCTGTAAACTGTAGGTCGAATATATGTATGGCCATTCATCTGGTGATCATGATGGATTGTTATACTCATGGCCGCAAGTGAAGCACACCCTTGGTATCTGTACCCTTGCATAGTCCTCTCCTGTACTGAGTGTGTTTGGCCATGTGACTTCAGCAATGAGATGTCAGCAAACATGACTCAAGGAGATACTGAAGAAGCGCTTGCACATTAGGGCCCGCTGGATGTGGGCATCCCCTTCCTAATGCTGAAGGTCACATGGAGAGAGAGATCCAGCCATCCCAGCTGCCCTGAGGCTAACTGAGCTCAGCCCTTAGCTGACTGTCCAGCTGAAGGAAGACATGTTTTCCTAGGATTTGTTTCAATCCGGTATGGTAAGACATGCAGACATGGAAATGACTGTCAGGAGAGAAGTTTCACCTGCAATTCTCTAGATGCACGAGGCATGGCACAGCATGCAGGGCCACATGCAGAAGCACCAGGCAGGTCAGGGGTAGAGGGAGTGAGGGGAAACCATGGGCAAGAGCTTTCATTGTGGTTTCTGCAAGGAATGCCATGCAAAGCAAGGTGAGCAAGCTTAGGATTAGCTGGTTAGAATGACCTTGGTGGGCTCTGGGGTAAGGACTGTCCCTAGCTGCCTGGTCCTTGGCCCTGAGTGATGAGGGCAGAGGAATATTGTCTTCTCAGAGTGTAAGAGCCAGAGAGGAGGTGGTCAGGAATATGGGCTCTGCTCCATCTAAGAACTGGCTAGCCCAGGAAAGTCATCTCTCCCCAGACAGTTCAGTGAGGCCAGAACAGCAAGAATACAGAAAATAAGAAACTATAGTTAGTACAAGCACCTAAGTGTGACTAGTATAGAAACTACCCAGGTAACCAACAAAATCATGAGAAATAATGTTACTTTAAATAACTAAGTTTTGAGCTGTTTTGTTATGCAGGAAATGATAACAGAAACTATGGATTTCCCTAAATTTGTTTTGTACGTGTGCAGTGAAATTAATAATTTTTCAAAGTCAGTTGTCTATAGCTGTGCTTTCACAACCTTTTGGCTTATGTGCCATTTTGATTCTGTTCTTCCTTTTATGAAACCATGTTATCTAGAGTCTTGTCTATCTCTTTATTTCTAGAAGCTGTTGACTTTTCTCAAGATAGGCAAAGTTCTCAACAATCCCACCAGGAGCTTAGTGAAACCCTTCAATCTGGATAGTCAAATCACCCACTTAATGTCATCTTCTTTAATTGGTTGAATTATTCCCTCTCCTTCCATTTATTCCGCACCCTCTGGAATTCCTAGTTTGGGCTTGTTGTATCTCCTGGACCTAACAAACTGAACTATCTTTTCTTCAATATTTTCTTTTCCTTTGAATTTTTGCCTTATTCGTTGAGAGAGTTTTCACAGGGTGGTAGCAACTTGACTGGAACTCACCGGTGTCCATCTTCTCCTGCATCTCCTGAAGTTTTAGCTCAGCAGCCTGGGTTTTAAAAAACCATGATGCCTTGACTGGGGTGTACTTATGTATCCTCCATTGCTTCCCTGAAGTCAGCCTGTGTCCCCCAGTGGTTGTATGTACAAAGGGTCCCTTTGAGGGCTCTGCTCGTCCCTCCTCTCTCCAGTGGGTCCCCTTGGTGCGCTGCTCCTTCTCCACATCGATTCAATGGGGCTCAGCTCCTGCTGCCGTGGTACTGAAGTGGTGGCCGTCCTGAGGTGGAGAAAGGACAGCAGCCTGTGTCCCCGTGAGCGTGTGAAGGAGGCAAGGTTGTCCACCCCCTACAGGAGCAGAGAAAGACGACTCTCTCTGCACTCTCACCGTCATGCGTACAGAGGACGGGGGCCACCTGTCACAACCTCTGGGAGCCAGAAAAGCAGGAGTCATCCTGTGATGAGACGGCGCTTTCTCTCCAGACGGCCTGTGGGTGTCTCCGAGCAGAATCCAGGTGCCGCCTTGGCCGCTGCTTCTCCCCGGGAGGGGGTTTGGAATGGACATTGGGAGAGGACAGGAGGCTGAACAGGTTTAAGATGCATCCCCTATGCTGTGTGATGAATTGTGACCCCCCAAATGCATCTGTTGACGGCTTGGACCCCAGTGGGCTGTATCTGCAGGTAGCGCTTCAAGGAGGTAATTAAGGTTACATGAGGTCATACGTGGGGCCTGCCCCGTAGCTCAGTGTCCCTATAAGCAGAGATACTGGACAGTTCACCCACTCTCTCTCTCTCTCTCTCTCTCCTACCCCCACCTGCAGCCCCACCATGGAGGACGCTGTGAGGAGGTGGCCTTCCTCAGGCCAGGACAGAGGCCTCACCAGACTCAGACTTGGTGGTGGCTCC
This sequence comes from Smutsia gigantea, assembly GCA_032199065.1. NCBI lineage: Eukaryota > Metazoa > Chordata > Mammalia > Pholidota > Manidae > Smutsia > Smutsia gigantea. Next base: position 67,383 of record JAVSCE010004484.1, read on the forward strand.
GGGGTCCCGGACTTCCCGGCCTCAGAACCGCGAGGGATAAACGTCTGTCCTTTAAGCCCCCAGTCTACAGGATTTTGTTCTGGCAGCCCAAGCAGACCCAGACAGCCTGCTTCCCCCAGGAAGCCAAATTCAGTGGCCACTTCCCTGTCCTCACTGGACACGGGCTCCAGGCAGCCTTGTCTTCAGGGGGCCGTTATGTCTTCCTTGGCACTTGCCTCTGTGGGTTTCGGAGACATCCCACTGTTCGGTTTTTCTCCTACCTCACTGTTCACTGCTTCCCTGTCTCCTTTGCTCATTCCTCCTCTTTTTATCAAATCTCTAAACACTGATGGCAGTCAGCACTCACCCTGGGCCTTCCTGTCTTCTCTCTCCATGCTCTCTTGCCAGCTCAGTGGCTCTCAATCAGGGGGAAATTCAGTCTACACCCCCTCCTCAGGGGTGTTTGACGACACATGCGGACATTTTGGGTCGTCTCACTGGAAGAAATGCTACTGGCATCTAGCGGGTGGAGGCCGGGGAGCTGCTGACACCCTGCAGTGCACAGGACGCCCCACCACAGAGAAGGTTCTGGCCTGAAACGGCAATAGTGCGGAGGTTCAGAGCCCCATCCTAGATAATTTTGCTAATATAATGGCTTCACATACTTAGCACATTCTGATGCCCCTCAGGTGGCGCACCTTCAGCCCGGACCTCTTTCTGAGATCTAGACGCACTCACCTAACTGAACTAGTGACAGCTCCACTCGGATATCTCACAAGAACATCAACTTTTATATATTCAGGATAAGAATCTTTATTTCATCTTAATTTTCATCCTGTCCTCCCCATCTCACCTAACAGTTCCTTCTAGAAACCTGGGATGAGTCTTCGATTTCTTCCTTCCTTTCCCTTTCCATCTTTAACATACCCGCAAGTCGTGTTCATTCTACCACCGTGACACTGGTCTGGAGTCTTCACCGTTTGTCATAATTGCTACCGGCTAAATGCAAGCCTCCATTTTCTCTGCTCCGGTTGGATCCAACAGTCTCCCAGCTGGTTTCCCTACTTCCATTCTTGTCCCATCTCCAATCCATTTTCCAATTACAGCCAGAAGGAACTTTCAAAAATTGGAGTATATTCTCTTTTCAGCTTACAAGCCACCAGTGTCTTCCCAACATATCGACAGTAAAATCCTCCCTCTTTACCAGAGCTTGCAAATGCCTGCCTGCTCCAACTCCTCCGGTTCTCGCAACTCCCCTTGGTAAACACTCAGGGATCACTGCAGTGGGCTACACTGGCCTTTTTCTTCAGCTGCTGAAATAACTCAAGTTTGCTCCCCCATCACAGGACCTTTGCACATGTTGATTCCTCTTCTTAGAATTAATTGCCTTTTTCCTCAGTCTTGCATGCTGGTTCTTTCTAATCTTTAGTCTTCAGTTTAAATGTCCTTTCTTCAGTGTCCTCCTCTGATCATTTTATCAAAAGTCTATCTTCCCTAGTTCAAGTCTTCTTCTTTTTCTCCCAAGTGCTCTAGCACTTTTATAACTATGTTATATTACTTTGTTATATTTTATTGTATTTTGTTCATGCTTTATATCACTATTCTCCCCCACCAGGAACTTACCTACTTTGTTTACCATTGAACACCCAGCACTGGTGCCCTGGATAGCTAGGCTTTCAGTGTATATTTGCTGAATACATGAATTCATTAGTAAGGACTCAATTTAAATGTAAACAAGGTGCCTAATAATATGCCTGACACATTGTACAAGTTTAGCAATAATTAAATTCCCTCTCACTGAGAATGGGGCTATTTCTGCAAAGGTACTGTGGCTCTTTTGTGAAAATTACAGTGGCTCCCATTGTTTTCAAAAGAAAAAGTAGAAACATTTTATGGAACCCTTGAAGCAGTGGCTCTCAAAGCGTGGCCCTTGAACCAGCATCAGCGTCACCTGGGAACTTACTAAGAAAGTAGCCAGAAACTCCGGGAGCTGTGCCCAGCGGTCTGTCGTGACCAGACCTCCAGGTAGCTTCTGATGTGTGCCTGAGTTTATGAACCACTACTTTATGCTGTTGCTCTTGTTTTTCATTTTAGCTGTGATAAAATATACATAGCACACCATCTTAGCCATTTCTCAGCGTACAGTTCATAGCGTTAAGAACATTCACATTGTGCACTCAATCTCTAGAACTCTTTACACCTTGCAAAACGGAAACTCTATACTTATTAAACACTCACTCCTCATCCCTCCTCCCCCGAACCCTTGGCAACCACCGTTTTACTTTCTGTCTCTGTGAATTTGATGCTCTAGTAGCTTATGTAAATAGGATTATACAGTATTTGTCTTTTTGTGTCTGACAGTTCACTCAGCATTACATCCTCAAGGTCATCTGTGAGGTAGCATGTGTCAGGATTTCTTTCCTTCTTAAGGATGAATAATATTCCATTGTGAGGATAAACCACCTTTTGTTTATCACGTCACTGTCATGGACAACTGAGTTGCTTCCACCTTTTGGCTGTTGTGAGTAACGCGGCTGTGAGCGAGGCTGCATGAATATTTCCTCAAGACCCTCCTTTTATTTCTTTTGGGCTTATATCCAGGAGCAGAATTGCTGGATCATATGATAATTCAATGTTTAATTTTTTAAGGATCCTCGACAGTTTTTTCACCACAGCTGCTCCTTTCACCTTCCCACCAACAGGGCACAAGGGGTCCACCTTCGCCACTTCCTCGCCAACAGTTGTTATTTTGTTATTTATTTACTTTTTTGATAGTGGCCGTCCTAATGGGTGTGAGGTGCTCACTCACTGGTTTATTTGCAGTTCCCTAATAATTGGTGTCCCTTGTGGAATTTTTACTTATACCTGGGCCCAGTTTATAGGCTAGAAGACTTACCTACTTCAAAACAGACAGGGCATTTTCAGTCACCTCAACATTCAATGTAAAAATCTGACCCAAAATCCAGATTTCCTATTAAAATCCTGACCAATCTTTATTTTTTAATCCATCAGAACAGAGCCTTGTTTCCACTTCCACCATCATGGCCGTAAGGGCTGACAGATACCGACGGGGGCACACCGAGAGCCCACCTTGGGAGGCTGACTAGTCTTTCACACAGAGATGCCACACCCAGGAGGGCAAATGCCCTACAGTAAAGTGCTCAGGGAATGAAAAAAGCTTTTGAAGTAGCAGGTGGCACTTGGAGAGCTTTGAACAGGATTCTACTTACTTATTGGCTAAAAAGGAAACTCGTTGTTTTAATCAAAGAGAAAATCTTCAGAGGTGTCTGGGGGCATCGGCGGCTCTTAGAACCTGTCTCCCAAAGGTGCGAATACTTTGACCAGATCCTGAAAACTCATTCCTCTGTAAGTGGCAGTATGTCAGTGGCCATACTAGTATTTTGTTGACCCATGACTCACAGCCACAGACTTGCTGAAGTCATCTAGGTATTGTTCTCCAACCAAACCAAACCCATCAAAATATTACTTGGTATCCCTTCTAAATTTTAAAACCTGTTCACCCTGGAATTCTCCCTGCAGCCAGGTACCCTATTTCTGGGAAAAGTCGCCAGGTTCTCCAACCTACTTTTAAAACATGCAGTGCATACTGCCCCTCGCTCTCCTCATCAGAAAGGCTGCTAATTCTGGAGGTTTCCATACTGGGTCTCCCTGTCCCTCTGTTCGTTCCACTAATGTCACCCACATTCACTTCACTACTGATGTGTTCCCCTCTATCATTTCTGACCATTGTTTCCCATTTTCCACTCTTTCTCCCTCTGGAAATCACCTTTGTAACCTATGCCTCATTTTCAATTCCCAGTGGTCACCAAACAGGCTGAAGTAATAGATAAATGAGTTTCCTGCTGCCATAAACGTACACCCAACTCCCTCCCTTTGCTAAATGCACTGTGGAAAAACCAGCAACAGAAGAAATGATTTTTCTCTTTTTGATTCCCATTAGCATTTTATGACTCTTTTAACTTTGAGCTTTTGGGGAACCCTTTTGAAATACAGATGCCTGGTACTTTTTGTGTAAAAAATAACGATGCTGACTTTCCCAAGCTATCCATGGAGATTAGGTCTGACTGAATGGTGGGCTTTGTCTCCATGGGTTCTGCTCGGCCTTCAAACTTCCAGAGGCCCTTGGCAGACTTTTGACCCCATTTCCAACTGGTAGGCACAAAAGCACAAAGGTGAATCGACCAAAAAAGGAGGTTGACTTCTAAAGCCCAGAGAGCTCCTCTTGCTTGGTTTCCTTAAGAATTTGTCTTGAGGTCAACAGTGTGTTAAAAGGAAAAATGCTACGCTGGAAATCGCTTTTCCAGCTGTCACTATTCATGGAACTCGCGCTCAGCCCCCAGGCTCTGTTCTGCCTGTCCGGGTCTGTGTTGCTCACCCACAGCGGTTTCTGCCCGTCGCCTTCCACTCAAAAGTCCGTGGCTCTTGGCTGCGCACGCCTGTGGCTTTCAACCTTGATTTCACTACTGTCTCTGTCACCTACCATCCCAGGGCTCCTTGGGAAGGTCTGGGCCTCTCTCCGGACCTCAGTTTCCGTCTGTAGAATGGCGTTGGTGGTGCTGTAAGGGCTCAGAGACGGGCCAGGCCTGCACCGGCACTCAGTGGATGCCGGCTCTTCTCATTGGGCAGAAACGTTCTCTGCAACATGACATAAAAGCAGCACCTACCACGCTGCCCATGGGGTCTGATCTGCTGATTTTTCCAGCAACGCTGGAAAACTGGATTTTTATGGGGTTTCCTGCTTTAAAATATGAATGATTTTAGATGTTACATTTTTAAAAAAGAATTTAAGAAGAGCCCTGCAGACTGTTACTACATGAGCCAAATACAAGTAGATCAGGCCTGTGGAACTGCACCTTCCAACCTCTGACCTGTACAAACCCCTGTCCCTTCCGGAAGACAAAGAGAACATGAGTTAGCATCAAAAGGACTTCTGCGTGCACTGAATCAGGGCACTCCTTTTTACAGGAGAAGATACTGCTTTTCAGCCAAGTGAGGGGACTTGCTGAAGGTCACCTGACTTCAGAAAAAGAGGCCAAGCAGAGCTTTGTCCCCTCCTGGGTCCATTCTACCCCATGAGAGCTGCCCCACCCTGCTCCTCCCTCAGCAAGACACGGGTACCACCTACGCAGAGTGCATCTTCCCTGTTTGTGCAAATCTTAGCCCACCACCCAGGGACCAACTCTTCCACTTCTTTGTAAGCCCCCTCCAGCCCCGCTCTGGCACCAGGCATGATCCTAGACCCACAGGAAGTGGCCAAAAATATGCCGAGCCTCAGAGTAATTAATGAAGCATGTTGGATTTTTGCATTAGAGTAACAACTGACTCAATGACCATTTAAATACTTATGGATCCTGTCAGTTTGCAGTCTGCTTTAGATGCCCTAGATTCTAAAGTAAATGAGTTTCTGGATCCTTGGCTAGCTCAAACCCTTCAGTCATTCATTTATTCATGCATTCACTGGGCCTCTCAGGAGCTACCCGCTGGGCTCAGCATGGTGCAGAAGCCCAGTGCATGCCTTCACACAGCTCACCGTCTGTAGAGCAATCTTGATGGCATTAACTACAGTACTATAAAGGCATATACTCATTATGAAAGAGAAGAAGACACATTAGTGTAATACATGAATATGACACGTGAATTCAGATGGAAACAGAGACAGCTGAATACTCCCTTTTCCCCAGCTGGCCTGTCCTTTTTTAGTGGCTCAGACAAATAAGGACATGCGTTCATTTCCTAAAGCACCAGAGGAGGCCTGACTAATCCCTGCACAGTGAGTGGGCATTACAGGAGCACAGACCAGGGAGAGACCTCAGAGGGCCCCTTGCACATCCGGAGAGGATCTGCAGACCTTTTAAAGCAACGTTCCATGGCTTTCCATCTGTCTTTGGCTCCAGTGATTCCTGGGTATAAACATAGATACTATCTAAGCAATGATTCAAGCAATTAGAGCCCACTGGGTAATTCCAGAGAAAGTTTGTTTTAACGAATCCAGGCTCGGGGGTCTGATCGGGACACCTTTTAGAGCCAGGCTGACATTCGGCAGGGCCTTTGCTGGTTCGCATCGTCTGCTTGCCCTTTAAGTTGTAGGTTTGAGATCCCCACCTCTTTCCTCTCTACATGATCTCCCGAAGTGGCCTCATTAGTTCCCATGGGCTTGACTATTATCTATGTTTTGATGACTCCAGATTTGTATCTCTAGCCCAGTCTTCTCATCTCTGAGCCACAGTTTCCTGTTCTGCTCCCTACTCAACATTCCCACCTGGAGGTCTTATAGATAAACCCAGAGAACTTTCTCTCCCTGCAAATTTCCCCCACCACAGTGAATGGTACCCCATCTATTCATCAGCTGTAGAAAACCAGGAGTTGTCCCTAAGTTCTCCTTGCCTTTTTGCTCATACCTCCAGTCACTCCATGGGGACGTCCTGCACACCCCCACCAGGGCACAGCCACCTCCCTCACTGCTGGGCACCTGCACTACCACCCCTTCAGCCACACCACCTGGCATCTCTCCTGGACCGCTGCACACCTCCTCCCAGCTGGCCTCCCTGCTTCCACACCACCACCTCCAATCAGTTCTCAGTTCAGTCAAATTTTGCCACTTCTTAAGAGGAACAAACTTCCAGTTATAAAATAAGTAAGCCATGGGGGTGTAATGTACAGCATAGAGAATACAGCCATTAATTTTGCAATAATTTTGTATGGGACAGATGATAACTAGACTTATTGTGGGGATCATTTTGTAAAATGTAAAAATATCAAATCACTATGATATATACCTTAAACTAACAGGATATTGTATGCCAATGATATCATGAATTTCATCACTGATCATTATTATTTATGACTAATTATTATTGGGATCAACAATTATTAATTCTATCATTCGCCATGATCTTCCATTTAAAAAAAAGTTGGGTCACTCCCCTGCTTATAATATGGCTTCCCGTTGAACTTCAAGCGGCCCTTGACCGCTACTCATTTCTGCAGCTTCACTGGTTCCTTTCAGTCCTGAAACCGGTTAAGCCCGTGGAGAGGTGCTGGCCACCGTCAGTCACCGAGGAAATGCAGATCAGCGCCACAGTGAGATGCGGATGATGGCTATGGTAAAACAGAGACAAAACAGACGGCAGCCAGCGCTAGGGTGCATGTGGAGAAACTGGAACCCTCGTGCACCACCCGTGGGAACGTAAGGTGATGTAGCCGCCTGAGGAAACACTTGGCAGTTCCTCGCAAAGTTAGACATACAGTTTCCATCTGATTCAGCGATTCCACCCCTGGGTATGTGTACCAGAGAACTGCAGGCAGGGTCTTGAACTGATATTTGTACACCCACATGCACAGCAAGCATGATTCACACCAGCCGAAAGCTGCAAACACCCCAAGTGTCTATCAAGAGATGAATGGATACACAGGATGTGGCAAATGCATGCAATGGAATATCATTCAGTCACAAAAGGGAATGAAGTCCTGGCACATGCTGCAACATGGACGGGCCTTGAGCATTCCGCTACATGCACTAAGTGAGACACAGAAGGACCCGTCCTGCATGATTGACTTACGAGGTAGCCTGAGCCGGAAGATGCATGGGGACAGACAGGAGAATGGAGGTTGGCAGGGGTTGGGGGAAGAAAGGAATGGGAAGGTACTATTACATTTTCTGTTTATGATGTTGAAAATGTTTTGGAAATAGAGAATGGTGATGGTTAACAACATTTTGAACGTACTCGATGCCACTAAGGTGCACACTTACAAATGGCAAAAGCAGTGAATTCGATGCCGTGTACATTTAACTACAATAAAGAGAGAAGTAGAAGGAAGAAGATGTCTGTGAATCTATGACTGGGGAGTGATACAGAAAAAGTGGGGGGACAGGATGGTGGCAGAAAGTGGCGACTGGGTAAAATCAAAGAGGCTCAGTCTGGGAAGCATGAGATGGTGCAGCGAGTAAATGCCTGGCCATGCCAACAGCACGCATATCGGGGGCCCCGGGGAGGCTAAGGGCCAAGGGGGCTGTGTGAATCGAGCTCTTACGCTGCAAGGGGTCAGGGTGCCCTGGCCAGTGCAGGTGACAGGACTCCAGTGAGGCCCGGGCCGAGGCATGGGAAGCGCTCTTCACAGCCTCTCCGGATCTAGGCAGGCTGCTGAGTCAGAGCATGATGACCTTCCGTAACCCATATGCAAACCCCTACCCACGATGACTACGTGTCAGAAGTCAACGCCTTCCAGCAGAGACTCCGGGGTTTTGCCCCCCTCCAGTTCAGCAAGCCCGTGCTGGGCACAGCTGCAGTCCCGGCCCCGGCAGGATGTGGAGCAGCCTGCACACCTCTTGTCCCGCCAGCCGTGACCTGCACAAATGCAGTGGGGTCAAGAACGAGGAGCTTATCTGAGACAAATCCCTGCACAGAGGGAACCCGGGGACAGCAGGCCAGAGCTGCAGCTCAGTTCTTCTGGAACACAAAGCCTGAGACAGAAGCAACAACTTATTGGAAAGGCACAGTCCAGGAGTGTGCATGAGCGCCAGCAGGCCAGGAGGTGGGTGGGAGAGGGAAAGAGGAGAGGGTAACGCCATGGGCATGTGCTTCCTGGTGAGATGGGCAGGCTTGCTCGCCAGCCAGCACACCAGCCCGCTGCAGAGGTGTGGGAGGAGGGCCTCGGGATGGGGTGGCACTTATCTGTCTGGCTTCCTCCTTCTCTCGTCTCCCATTGGCTGAGGTGCATCTGTTGGCGTTACTTCCTTGCACCTCCAGACTGCAGCCCTGGTGGCTGTAGGAAGCCAGACCCCAGGCCCTCTGGTGACGTGTTTCCCACAGGTGACACTGAAGAGGTGCAGTGGTTTAAATGGCAATGTCCACCCAGAACCTGTGACTGTAACTTGGGGAAAGGGTCTTCACAGGTGTAATTAGGTTAAGACTCTTGTGATGAGCCCATCCTGGATTAGGGAGGGCCCTGAATCCATTGGCCAATGTCCTTCTGAGAGAAGGAGAGGAGACAGAAGAGAGGGACACGTGGAGACTGAGATTGGAGCGAAGCTGCCACAAACCAGGGACCACCCCGAGCCCCGGAAGTTAGAGGAGGCAGGGACTCACCCTCCCCTAGGGGCGTCCGACATGCTGAGGCCGGGCCCACACCTGGATTTCAATTTCCCACCCTCCAGACCTGTGAGAATAAACGAGGGTGCTTTGAGCCACTGAGTCTGGGGCAGTTTGTCAGGGAGCCTCGGGAGACGGGCTGCTGGGCACAGGAGGGGCTGACCACACAACGAGACACAGAGGCCAGCTGAGGAACCCTAAGATGAACAAAATTTGTGTCCAGTCTAACTCGCCTTCCAGGGCTGCACGGAGGGAGCAAGGAGACGTGAGCACGCAGCCCGCTTGCGGGCGGCAGGTGGGAAGTGGGGCTGGAAGTCAAGGGAGGCTGGCAAGCTGAGCCCGGAGATCAAAGGAAGCTGCTGGGTCATTAAAAATGGATGCTTCTGTCAGTGAGGATACGGCAAGGGGTGCGAAGAGGGGGGAATACAGGGCTACATGCTCTGGGAGCCGGAGATGAGTTCTGGTGCAAAGGGACTGGTGGCGTTGATCACTTGGCAGGAATCGAACAGATGAACGGCTTGGATTTCAGGTGATAACAGTGGGCAGCTGGTGAGAGTGGATCATGAGGCCACGCAGAAGGAGCACCGTGGAGAGCGAGCAAGGGGCGGCACGTGCCATCAGCAAGCGCCAGCAGCCAGGACAGGGAGCGTCCACCCTGCAGAAGCCAGGCTCACCAGTGGAGGCCACGAGACACTGGGAGAGGCGTTTGGGGGGGTGATGGTTGGGGGGGTCTTCAGTGGCGAATAACAGCAGCGCACTTCACTATAAATATGGCAGGATTTTTTTAAAACGATGCAAACACTACCTGGATGTCCAGGGGTATGAAACAAAGAGAGGCTGAACCAGGGGGGGAGCTGGAACCAGGAGCCAGCACCAAGGAGCCTTTCCCTTTCCAGGGCTGAGGGGCTCCTGCCTGAGCACCCGTGCATCTGCCCCTTCCTCCCCTCAGGAGCAGCGGTACAGCCCCTCGCCTGGAGCGTGCACCCAGGCGGGTGTGGCGCACCGCCTCCTGACTGCACCCGTACCATGTCAGGGCAGCGTCCTGCCCGCAGGTGGGCTCCCCCGCACTTGGAGCTGCGCGCCCTGTCTGTCTGGCCCCATGCAGCTGGTGCCCTGGCTCTCCTGAGTCAGAAGCCCACCCCGTGAGTCGGCCGCGGCCAGGTGGAGAGGTCAGAATAAACACAGCCACCTGAGCACGCCTTCTCAGTGGGGCTGTCTGTGGTGCAGGAGGCTGGAAAACATTCTCCTAAGGATATGAATCCTCAGAAACTGTGGCTGTTATCTCACAGAGCAAGAGATGTGATTAAGTTTAGGATCTTTTGAAATGGGGAGCTTAGCCTGGGTTACCAGGGTGGGTCCTAACTAAGAGTGTACGGCCTTATATGACTGAGGAGGAGGGAGAATTCAACACTCACCACACACACACACACACACACACGTGTATACACACACACGTACACACACAATGCCACATGTACACACACATATGCACATCTGTGTACACACACACGTACACAGGGAAGGCAGTGTGACAAAGGAGACAGCGTTGGAGAGATGGGGTCATGAGCCATGAACCAAGGAAGCTGGCACTGCCAGCAGCTGGGAGCAAGGTAGGAGTCCCCCTGGAGCCCCCGAGGGAGCACAGGCCTGTCCCAGCCCAGGGTCCCGAATTCAGACTCCAGACCTTCAGAACTGTGAAAGCCTTCCCGTTGTTTTAAGCCCCCAACATGTAGCCATTTGGGACAGCCTCCTAAGAAACCAGTACAAAGCAGGAAAGTAAGGCTAATAGGCCCCAGGAACCACGGCTCCTGGCAGGAAGGGGGAACCAAGAGGACTCGGGGGGTGCAGAGGAAAGGAAAGCTCGGCGATGGTCGATGGGGTTCAGCTCATGAAGCCTGCTCTGGAGCAGGCACTTCTGGATGCTCCAGGAAAGCAGAGGCTTACCCTGAAAAACAGGGATAGACATACGATGTGCTGAAGGCCGTACTAAAGATTTTAGGAGGAAGCAGTGTGAGTGGAAGATGTGGGTCCTCCTTAGGAGGCCCCGTTGTGTGAAGATGGAGGCAGCTGGGGGTGGGGACCGTGACCTCAGCGCCTGAAGAGAGACGGGAAGGACCACATGCCTGGAAGCAGTGGGTAAGGCAAGGGAGGAAACCCAGCCAGGTACTTGGACGTGCAAATGTACACACATGCCTACGCCCTGCACTTGAGGGCATTATGATTTTGTTTTCAATCTTGTTCTACTTTATGGCAGCAGGCTGTGTCTACCTGAGGCCAAAACGATTGGGCAATTCAGCAAAATCATTAGTCAAACTAAAAGTTCAGTCGGGCAGCACGGTAGGAAACAAAGCGTATGAATTATTTAGTCCAGTCCCTCCCCCTGACTTCTGAAACAGCTAGGCGCTGTCCCACATTCAGTGGCACATGGGGAAGCAGACTGGAGCTTGCAGAGGTGGTGACAATTCCCCACAGTCACACAGCTGAGAAGCAGACCAGAATTCGAATTCACATCTGTCTGACTCCTCAACGGGCGATGTTTCCATCTGTATGGGGAGTGAATGAATGTATGTGTTCTGAAGCAGACCGCCTGAGATAAAACGTGTCAGGCAAATTAGGACACTTGCAAAGAGCAAGGCAAGAATCTGTTAAGAAACCTCCTCACAGTATCAGACACGGCCTGATTTGTTTAGGGAATCCTTGGGCCCCTGAAACTGTTTGCAAAATTGCATAGGTATATGTTCACTTGCTAGGTGACAAAGGTCTTACCACCTATAGGAGTGTCACAGTATAATAATCTTACTGCTTTAGACATAGGAAACCATGCCAAGTTTTATGAGCAACCCTCAGTCTTTCTAAATATAACGCTAGCTACCCCTAATCCACAAATCAAGACCGGGCTCTGGGAGGAGTCTTCGTAATTTACATATCAATATGTTGCTTCACTTGTCAGACAACTTCTTTCCAGGCAGTTCTGGTAGCATGTAGGTATAAAATATAAGATATAAGGTATAAGATATAAAAGGTGCCCCACCAAAGCAAACCCAGAAGTTACCACATCATTCCTAATCACAAAAAGACTTTATTAAAATGATTTAACGACTTTGTTTCCATGCCCTGCTCATTTGCCTGGAACCTTCCAAACCACTAGGATCCCCTCTTGGTGAAGGGACCAAGGTGAGCGGACAGGGCGGCCTCACCTGCGTGAGGGAAGGGCAGAACGGGACGGGAGGAAAGCTGGAGTCAGCATGGGGCACAGCTCTCCTCCCTCTGCATCTGCTCTGCCCAGACCTGTCTGCAGCATCTGGGTTCTCCAGAGAAATGGAACCACGGGTGATTGATGAGGCTGACTGATTATAAGGAACCGGCTCTTGCAGTTATGGAGACTAAGAAGCCTCAAGACCTGCAGTCGGCAAGCTGAAGGCCCAGGAGAGCTGGAGAGGCTGGGGCTGAGGCTGGAGGCCTGAGAAACAGGGGAGCAGATAGTGTGCGTTTCAGTCTGAGTCCGAGTTCTGAAGGCAAGAGAACGCTGGTGCCCAGCTGGGAGCTGGTCAGGCCGAGAGAGCAAACTCTCCCTTCCTCCACCTTTTGCTCTGTTCAGGCCTTCCACGGACTGGGCAAGGCCCATGCCACTGGGGAGGGCCATTTGCTTCACTCACTCCATGGATTCATCTAGAAATGCCTTCATAGACACACCTAGAGTCATGTTTACCCAGCTGCCTGGGCACCGCGGCCCAGCCAAGCTGCCACTCAGCATTTCCCCATCACACCTCCTGAAGCACCCCGAGACCCACCTGAAGGTAGGGGAACCAGCCAGAGGGAAGCGGAGCCCTGCCTGCAGCCTGCCGTCAGGTAGAGAAAGGCTGCAGATACCTGGAAGGCAAAGCAAGATGACAGACTGCAGGCAGTCAAACCTCATCAGATTCCTCAGCTAGGGTTTGCAAGTGAGAGAATGGCATAGGCCCAAAAGAAATGGATTGGCTCATAGGAGCGGCAAGTCCAGCGGAGATCCTGGGGTCAGACACTAGCCTCTCCCCTTCCCTGTGCTCTACTTTCATCTGTGGGGCCCTCTCTTTGGGGTGACAAGATGGTGGCCAGCAATTCCAGGCTTAGACCCTCATAAGCGCAGGCCTGACAGTTCAGTTCAAAGTTACACCCCATTCTCATGGTCAGGAATTGGGCCACCTGACCAGTCCTGGGCAGAAGGCCGAGGCCACGAGGATGCCACCATGTTCCACTGGGCAAGCCCAGGTAACGTGTCACCCGTGGTACCTGGTCGAGTCAGCCCCACTCGCCCCTGTGGGCCGAGAGCAGAAGCGGTGTGGTTGTGCTCACGAAGTCAGGGTGCCGTCGACGGAGCAGAGGTGAACAGATGGTTTGGTGGTGAAAATGGCAGGTGTTTATCCATGGGTATTTGAGAATAATTCTAAGACAGTGGTTCTCATGGGGTGGGGGGGTTATGTCCCCCAGGGGACATGTGGCAACGTGTGGTTTTCTCCATCGGGTGTTGGTGCCTCGAGGGTGGAGACCACGGATGATGCTGAAGCCATGGACACACAAGACAGCCTTGACGACGGACCTTCTGGACAAATGGCAGTCATGCCGAGGAGGAGAAACCCTGTGCTGAGGCCTAGAATGCAGCCAAGGAAGCTGTGACCCGTCTCTTCGGAAAAGAGAAGCTCTCCATCTGTGTCGCCGAGAATGTCCACGACCCTGCAGTCTGTGACTACCTCCTGGATCTTCAAGATGGGAAAGAGGCCAGAGCCCTCCCTGCTTCCTTTAACTCTCCAGCTAACACCCAACCCCATCCATCTGCATATCGAGTTGCAATCATTGCATTGACCATATTAGAGCCAAATAATTAGGTGGAAAAATCCTAGTGGACGCCTTATAAATCAAGATTATGGGCACCAGTTAATACCACAGACGGTGAGCAGGGGCCTGTGATTTTGGTGAAGATCGGCTGAATGGCTCAGCATGGTCCATCAGTTCTACAGTCTTAGGGGGAAGCTGCCTACCCGTCTGCATGTACTGTCCTTTCGCCCCTACCGGCTGGGCTGGTGAAAGTGGGGCCAGGGTCAGAGCTCCTAGAGCACATTCCCTGGGGCTTCCAGTGGTGCCCTGTGCAAATGACGTGCGGCACAGGAAGACAGGTGAGGGACCGTGCAATTTCCCTTCATGTGGCCAGTTAGGGTGCTTCTGGCTGCCGAACACTGGAACTGTTTAAACAATACGCAATTTATTATCTCAACTAAATGAAGTCCAGAGGTCCTAGTTTATTTCACTGTGGGTTTCCTGGCTCTGCCCTCTCGGCAACAGTGAACAGCATCCCGTGCGGGTCCCCCATGCCCAGAGGAAGAAGATGGCCTGCTTCTTACCAACGAGGTGATTTTTCCCAGAAGCCCCCTAGCACACTCTCCTCAGGTGCTATCATCCAGGATCCAGTCACGTGCCCATTCCTGAACCAAGTCCCAGTGAATGGAGTGGGATTACAGGATGCGTGGGGAGCTGAACTACTTGGAGCGGAGCGGACCCAGGGTGTCTGACGAGCCCTGTCCCGTTGGCAGGAGGCGCGTGCTGACTGTCGGCGCACTGGGTTGCCCTCCGCAGCGTGTCCGCAGCAGAGTCAGGCTTACATGGCCCACCAGCTCTGCTGTTACTGTTGAATCTTGTCCAGGACAATTTACACTTGAATCACATGGGATTGGAGCAAGATTTGATTATGAATCAAAACTAGCTTAGGGTGATTCACAAGCTGTGAGGGTAACACCTGGGTTTCTCTGGATGGTGATTATTAAAGAGTTTCTCAAAGATTGGCCTAAGTGGAATATTTAAGAATATCAGAGTTGGAGGGAAAATTAGATCTGGTATCAGGTGTTTTTTCATCTACCCAGCAATTCTTTAGAAAGAATCCTAAAGTACTGAAAGTTTTACCCTCAATAGCCCTACAAGCTGAGTTCTAAGACACCAAAGCCAACGCTTAACCAACCAAAGACGTCCACTGTCCCAGCCAGCAGGACCCCCGCTCACTTGGACCCAGGTGATTCTGCGCGGTAGGGATTGCTACTTGCGCTATTCCATTCTGGGTGTCCATCACCTTCTTCAGGAGCAACGAGAATTTATTAAGGAAACGATGATGGTAAGACATTTTGGAAGCTAAGTTTTGACATGTTTAGCACATCAAAAAACATGTGCAAATACAAATGAAAAACAATAGCCCTAAAGAAGAAGGTACATCTAGGTACCATTAGCCATCCTTTATTAATTTTTTTTATTGTTAATCACTATAGAATCTAGTAATAATTGTGAATATTTTACCTTGAAGTCAGACCCCTGCAGACTACTGAGGGTTCTGAAGTCCCATCTGCTTGACATGAAATATCCTTCATGAAATGTTTTCCTCTTTGAACTTCCTTTGTTGACAAACCTCCTGTCGGCCACATCTCATGACGAGGTTTCCTATGGTGTCAGTGTGCTGTCCCCAGCTGTTCCAGTCCTTGCCCTTGAAAACAGTAGGTGTCCAGCTTGGAGCCCTTGTGGGCATTTTGTGTAATGTGTAAGTTTGTTGGGCTGGAGCCTCTGGCTGCCGTGGGAGACCTTCTAGCTCTTTCTTTCCCTTTGCCACAGGAATCAGCAATGTTTAAGACAATGGTTCCTCTATCGGTCTGGGTGCCAGAGTCCAGGGACATGCAGCAGAGCCCCCATCTCACCTGCAGTACATGTGTGGTCTGAACAAACCTTTTTAAAAGCACGTTACAAAACAAAAAAGGGTTACTTGTTACTGTGGTGAAACCCAGCCCATCCTAACCGAGACACCTGCCAGAGTCCTTTTTGTGGCAGACAGGGATGCGCTATCCGCAGAAAAAAGGTCAGAGTTGGGGAAAGCAGTTATGCAGCCCCCAGCACACTCCAGAATCTTCTAACATTGATAGAAGTGGGTGGGGTCATGATTGCTTCTGAGCGTGGGTTATGGAAAGGTGACAGGCTGTCCCTCCCATGACATGATGTCTTGGCGCATGAGGGAATGCTACCTTGCTGGCTTTGTGGTGGGGTCTACGGAGAGGGCCACGGGAGGTGGGGCAGTGGGGTAGCCTGCAGGAGCCCAGAGCTGCCCCACAGCCGGACGCCAGGCCTACAGCCCCAGGGGATGGTGAAGCCTGGAAGGGAGCCTTCCCCAGGGCGCCTCGGAGGAGACTGCAGCCCGGGTAGCTCCTGCCTGCCAAGAAGCCAGCCACGCTGTGCCCGATGCCTGACCCACAGGGATTGTAGGTGATCAGTCCTCTTGCTCTGAGCCGCACATTTATGGTTTGCTGTTAACCTGGTAGGTAGCGAGAGGAGATGAAGGCACCCTATGAAACTTGCTTTAGGAACTTGGGATGGAAAAGTGAACTAAACAGACAAAGACACATGCCCTCATGAGCTCCCAGTCTAGTGAGAAAAGAGAGTGAGGGAGATGGGTAACTGAGAACATAAGAAATTCTTTAACATGTTAGGAAGTGCTGGGTGCTATGGGAGAAAGTAGAACAGGCGAGGGACCCATGACAGTGAGATGAGACAGGGCTGGACGCAGGGCTCAAGGGGTGGACCCGAGGGCAGATCTGCAGGCGAGCAGGCAGTCAGCCATGCAGCCTCCCAGAGAAGCAGAGTTCCAGGTAGGGGAACAGGTGGTGCAAAGACCCTGAGGCCAAAGTGAACCTGGTGTGTGTGGAGAGAGCAGGGAGGCCGTGTGGCTGAAGTGGACGTGGCGGGGGGCAGTGTGGAGAGGTGAGTCAGAAGCGCCCCTGAATGCACTCCTGTCCGTGGCCTTGCACTCTGAGTGAGGTGGGGAGCATGGAGGGGCTAGAGTGGAAGACAGGTATGATCTGGCTTGTGAGATGAAATGATCTCTTTAACAGGAGTGGTTTCAGACAGATCGAAGAGGGGTGAGGTTGGAAGTAGAGGAGCTTTTGGAGTAACACAAGCAAGAGATGATGGTGGCTAGACAGACACTGAGAAGTGGCTGGACTCCAGGCTGGATTCTGAAGGTGGAGTCGGCAGGATTTTCTGAGAACTTGGACATGGGGCATGAGAGAGAGAGAGAGAGAAGGGGGTGAAGAATGGCTGAGCAGATGGAGAATGGAGGTGCCATCAACCAGGATGCAGGAGCTCTGGGTAGAGAGGATGTGGGGGGAAGATCAGGGGTCAAGTTGGGCACGTTGAGCTTGCAACGTCTTGTAGACGTCTAAACGGAAATGCTGAAGAGGCAGATGCACAGACAGGTCTGGAGTGAGCTAGGAAAGGCCGAGCAGGGGAGACACATTTGGGGTCCCCAGCACATATGTGGTGTTCACAGCCGTGGGACTGGGTGGATCACCAAGGGCATGAGTAGAGACAGAAAGGAGAAGAGGATCAAGGACTGAGCCCTGGAGCCATTCGCTATTAAGGGATTGAGGGAGAAGAGAGCCGACCAGCAGGACAGCCTGACAGGGAGCCCCCAGGGAAGGAGTCCTGGTGGACTAGATGACAAGAGAAGAGGGCACCCAGCGGAGGAGAGAGCAGAGCTGGGTGCACGGCTGCCGGGAGGTCAGGTGAGGCGAGGATACAGAACTGCCTGCTGGGCTTAGCCATGTGGAGGCCACGGGTGACCCCGTCAAGAGCAGTGACAGCGCAGTAGTGGGACGGGAGCCTGGCTGGTGTGGCGAGTGCATGGCGGAAGGGAAATAGAAAACAGCAAGTATAGACAGCTCTTGAAATTTGCTCCAAGCAATGGGGTGGCAGCGAGCAGAGGAAGTGGTTTCAGGAGGTTTTGTTTTCTTTTTAAATGGGAGACGTAGCATTTTTGTATGTTTGTGGGAAAGATTCAGTAGAAAATAAGAAAGTGTTGTGGAAGGGGAGAGGAGGTTTTCTGGAGCAGAGTCTCTGAGCAGAGGTTAGATCAAACGCACATGCCCACTGGGGGTCTGGCTTTAGGCAGGAGCAGGGCCTGCAGACCACAGGGCGCAGAGGCCCGAAGGCAGGGCCATGTGCTGGACGTCTGGGAAGTTCTCTGTGGTTGCTTCCATTTCTCTGAGAAGTAGGAAGTGGGGGCACCCGCTGAGGAGAGGAGGGGGAGCTGGGGGGGCGCTGGGGAGAGGAGACTGGGGGGCAGCGTCCCGGCCACTCCCCGTCCTGGATCACCACTGCACAGAGGCCAGCCGTCCTGCGGCCAGGCAGCCTGAGGCGGGAGACAGCCAGCCTTTGCCAAGGTTGAGGCTTGGCCCAGCGTGCGTGACGGAGCTGAAGAGCCCTGAGAACTGGTGCAGGCCACAGGCAGTGGTGAGCCAGCACAGAGGGGCCGCGTTGCCTTTTATCTGAAACAAGAAAGCGGGGCCCCAGCACCCTCACCCGGCAGTGCAGTTGGCTGGGATTTGAGGTGAGCCTTTCCTGAGTGCCAGCTCAGGGGAGCCTACACCTCCACTCCTGGTCTCCCAGGGCTCCACGTGGAGGCCCTTATGGGCTTGTGGGCCTGTGTGGAGGTGGCCAGCCATGCGCTCAGGCACTGCCCGTGGGGGTCAGGAGCTCAGGCAGGGCTCCCAGGGCCTTCACGGGACGCAGTGTTTCCAGCTTACCTGAATGAACGACCATCTACGCCAGGAGCTGGGGAGAAGGCAGAGCCACTGCAGGGAAGGCCAGTGCTGTGGAAGAGGAGGAAGCAGCCAGAGGAAGTGCGGCCTTCGGCAGGGGCAGCAGGACGGCCCCTGGGCTGGAGCAGGACCCCTGCGGACGGGGTGCCCTGGCCTCCTGCCGAGCCCAGCAGCTAATATCTTTTTATCTCTTCAATGATGAGGCCTGCGGGTCTGTCACCAGTCCCACGTATCTTGCACTGGCCTTCATCTTGGAGAACGTTTAGGAGCCAGATGGCACCATGGTCACGACCGAGGCACGGAAGGAGCCCATCCCACTGGCCCTGGCCCTCCACCACTGCGTTGCCGCCAGCCAAGCCCTCAGCACCCACACCCTCCCACCTCGCGCAGCCCATCCAGCGGAGAAAGGGCTGGTTCTGAGTCCCTCGGGCTGCCCAGCCCAGCCAGTTGAGCTGTCTGCTGGAATGCCGGTTGCACAAATACATATGTTAGGGCCTGTGATCTCTCAGCACAATGACAGAGATTTATCAAATGTTTGCCTCTTTCTGCCTCTTTGAAAGGCCGATTTATTAGGATGCAGCCTTTGCCTCCCTTCCTTTCTTGAAATATGAAGTGTTTGTGAATAGCCAAGGTAATATTTAATATCCTGCCAAAGAGCCCTTTGCACTTGCTAACAAATGAACTACATCTTTGCCAAATGGCCCACATCTGTTTGGGTGCCTCCTTTTGAGGAAACAAATTAGCATCAGAATACCTCGCAGAGAGTGCCAAGTGTCCCTTTCTACATGAGGAAGCAGAGACAATTCGGGGGAGAGGAGCCTGCCTCTGGCAGGGCAGGTGTCCTCTTGCCTGGGTTGTCTGCAATGAGCTGATCCCCAAAAAAGCCAGTGGCCGGGAGCCTTGGGACCCCTGACAGGCAGGGAGACACCCAACCCTTCACTACCCATGGAAATCCAGGGCTGAGACCCCAGGATGGGGTGACTGGGACAAGGGGACTTGGTTGGCTCATTTCTGGCTCTTCAATCCAGAAGAGTTTTCCCTAAGATTCTTAAGAAAGGGCAAGTGTCTTTCCAGAAACATCTTGTTTGGAGAAGAAAGTTGCTACAGCTTAAGATGCTGATTCGAGTGGTTTTGGCAGGGAGTGAGGGTGGCTCTGGGGGTGGCTCTGCCTTCCCTGAATAGGGCGCCGGCTTGGAAAACCCCAGGCTGATGTGTGTCAAGAGCAGGCAGCGAAGCGCCCTGGGTGTGAGTCTTGCAATGGCCTTGTAAGGAACCGACCCAAGTCTACGCCTGCATGTAAATGTGGTCTTCCTTTGTCATCCCTGGGGACCACAGATGTAAAATGGTCAAGACAATGGGCAAAATTTCAGCTTGCCACCTTGGTCGTGGGGGGAAGGTCTGTGGGTGTGCAGAGCAGCTGGGCTGGGACCCCTCCCCAAGCCAGAGGGGCTCTCTCCTGGGCTTCCAGCCTCGGGCCCACTTCCTCACTGCCCTGACCCTAAAGGCTCTCTGAGGACCAACCTAGAACATATTTTCCCTTCCTCTACCCCACTTCCTACCAAATTTCCCAAATATTCCTCATGGGTGGGGACCACTGCCTCCCGCACATGGGCTGACTTGAACCAGACTGCGTGGGTCGAGACTGGGCACAAACGTTCAGTCAGGCCAATTAGGGCCAGCATCTCAGTTCCCAAACTTCCTTTCTTACTGGGTTTGAATAAGAAGCTGTCTCCCTGCCACCCAACTCCTCATCCCAGTTACCAGGTTTGGGCATTTCCTTCTGGAGATGCCTTGGGCATGATGGCAGGGGTGTTTGTCCAGCTCACTGCCGCATGCCCAGCATCCGAACAGCACCTGGTACAAGGCAGACAGTCGATAAATGCCTGCAGATAAAGGTACGAATAATTGCCTAAGGGATTCCCACATCTTAAGGGGGGAGCGTTTGCCAAGAACCATCAACAACAGCAAGTGGAGAGAACAGCCTGTCTCCTGGATTGAGCCACGCCTGAAACCAGAGCTTCTGGACCTCTCAGCCACATAAACCAATGTATTTCTTCTCTTGAGGGGGCCAGTTTCTGTTGGGCTTCCTGCCACTTGCAATTGTGAGTCCAAACTGCTACAGAGGTTGGTTAATGGTTAAGTAATAAGGACACAGCTATAAGATTAGCTGTGAGTTTTCCCCTAGTCTGATTCTGGGTAGAATAGAATATCTATATTTCAGAGTGAAACAGTGCCCAGTGCAGCCTGACTGGCCTCCAGGGACATCAGCCATGGTTTGGGTCAACTTTGGGGTGAACAAGGCCATTCTTATTCTGAAAGTGGATTCAGATCCTCTGGTTGAATAGGCCTGAGGGTTACGTACACTGGAGAGACTCCAGAGAGCAGGAAGACAGAGGGAAGGAGGCTGGGAGGAGATCCAGCTCCAGAACCTTCTGGGCAGAGGCACTGCCAGAGGGGAAACCACGGGGCTGTGCAGGGCACATTGAGGGAGCTGGCCCTCGCAGCGCTGCATGGATTACAGGGCCGCAGCTGGGGCTGGCCAAGGCGGGGAGGTTCCGGCAGAGCCTCAGGTTGTCCGTGGTCTGCATGTTTCAGGGGGCAGGATCATGTGTGCGTGAGCAGATGGGGAGCAGGGCGAGGCAGCCTGGGTCTTCCGTGGGAGGTCAGGGTAGCCGTGAGGGCCATCAGCGGACCCAGGCAGAGGAGGAGAAGGGGACGTGAACCGTGGACGAGGGACGCCCTCTTGGTGAACAGCGCTGCAGTCTCTCCCAGGCTGGGGCCTGGAATATCCCATGACCTTCTTTCTGCCAATCACCCCAGCCAGGCCTGCGGCTTTCTCTCTGCCCCGCCTCTGCCCCTCTCCTCTCCCTTGTCTGCTGGATTCAGAATTCAGGTCCATCATCACCCATTTTGTCTCTCCAGCCCTCCTCAGCTACCTTCCAGGTTATGGCGTGAATTTTCTCTCTAGAGAAAGAACCCACTTGGTTCCTCCCTTTCCCTTTGCCCTTAGGGAGAAGCCGAGACTCCCTTCTGCACAGGGGACGTCCTTCCCTTCCTCCTCCAGCCCCTGGCGCGCACCTCCAGCCGGGCGGCGCTGCTTACCCCAGGCTTGGCCCGAGGACGGATGGATGGCCTGCGCGGAATTCATTCCAGGACCACACGACGGGGAGGATGAGCGCCATGACTGTCCCATAAAGAAAAGAGGGTAGGGCTGCGGCGGGGGTAGGGCTGCGGCGGTAAGGCTGCGGCGGGGGTAGGGCTGCGGCGGGGGTAGGGCTGCCGGGTGGGGGTAGGGCTGCCGGGCGGGGGTAGGGTCAGCGCGGTAGGGCCGGGTGGGGGTAGGTCATGGGCGGGGTAGGCTGCCGGTGGGGTAGGGCCGCTCTGTGGGTGGGGGTAGGGCTGCGGGGGTAGGGGCTGCCGGGTGGGGGTAGGGCTGCGGGGGTGGTGGGGTCATATGGGGGTAGGGCTGCGGCGGGGGGTAGGCTGCCGGGTGGGGTAGGCTGCGGTGGGGTAGGGCTGCCGGGTGGGGTAGGCTGCTGTGGGGTAGGGCTGCCGGTGGGGGTAGGGCTGCGGCGGGGGTAGGGCTGCCGGGTGGGGGTAGGGCTGCGGCGGGGGTAGGGCTGCCGGGTGGGGGTAGGGCTGCCGGGTGGGGGTAGGGCTGCCGGGTGGGGGTAGGGCTGCGGCGGGGGTAGGGCTGCCGGGTGGGGGTAGGGCTGCCGGGTGGGCTGACCACTCAGTTTGGCTCAGATGCCCTTAGAAGGAGGGCCTGCGGCCAGACCAGCCCTGCGGGGGTCTGCAGCCCTGCGGAGAGGACCTGACAGTCAAATGAAGACACAGAACCGGGGAAAAGCAGCTGCTGAGGGGGTGCTGGGAGGCTGAGAAAAGGCAATGCTCCCGCAAGGTGGCTGCGCCGAGAGGGAGTGAGGATGAGAGCCTCGGAGGGCCGGCTCTTGCGGGTCGGGGCGCCTCCGGGTTCATGTCTTCACCCCACACAGGGCCTAAGCATGTGTCCCTTGGATAGTTATTTGCTCAGCGGCTACTGAGGGAACCTGCCCTCTGGGTGAAGGCGCCTTTCCGGTCACTTGGGGCTCTTTGGCATGGTGTCTGTCCCCGGAGCTGAGAACGGTGGGGCCTCGCTGGCGTCCACCTGCGCGCCTTGTCTCAGGCACCTGGCTGCCTGTAGATGTGTGCGGGGTGGGGACTCAGCCAGATATTTTGCTTTGCCTCCTCCAGTTTCCTGTGTCTCCCCCCACCGCCTGCCAGTCCCCAGCCCTGTCCCCCACCTTTCTTTGGCGGGAGGAGCTGTGAGCCCAGCCATTTGGGGCCCGGCCTGCAGCGCCCCCTGGCTGCGGCTTGCTGAGGACGGGCAGGCTTTGGCCAAGTCCCCGGCACCCCATGTTCAGGCACCCAGACCTCTTGGCCTTCTCTCCACTGGGGGCCCCATTCTCGCAGCTTCCAGTTCCCGGGCAGGTCCCCCAATTTATGAACAGGTTGAGGGGCCGTTCATTTTTGCTGACCTGGAAGACGCTGGCTCTCACACGCCGGAGGTGTTAGCCGAGCTCAGGTCCGCTGCGAATGAGTCAAAACAACTCATTTAATGGAAGACCGTTAGGGGAGAAGAGGGAGCTACACACGCGCGTCTCTGCTAATGTAACTGAAAGAGCAAAAGAAAAAAAAAAAGAGAGAAAAATAGTGGTCAAGAGAAACATCAGCCAACTTGACTCTCTGCAGCTAAGTAGTTGAGTCAAGATAGCCCCGAGGATAGAGAAAATGGTGAAAATGTACCACCATTTGGAAAACAAATAATGAAATGAAATCAGGGAGAAATGACAGTTACTCATCCTGGCTCAGGTCTGGAAATGTTCTCTGCAAAAGAAGGCATCTTCTCCAGGCTCGGGCTCGGACGTGGCATCGCCCCCACCCTGGTTCCGTGAGTCGGGCCTCCTGCTCCCGCGGCTGACCCAGGGCCGCCCGCTCCTTCCTTCCATCACCGATGGGGCAGCTACCATGTGGTCACTCACTCAGTGCCTTCTGCTCTAGGAGCCCGGAGACAGCGGAGAGGAACATTTCTGCCTTGTGCATTGATAATGTAATAGTAATGGTGGGGAAGCAGGAAACTGCCAGCACACAGGTAAGTAAAACACGCAGGCGGCACATTATGGGAGGCGAATGGAGCCGGAACGGTGGGGGCCGGGGTGGTCTGAGGTTAGAGAAGGCAAATTCCAGACATACGTAAGAGACACTGCGGGTTGGCGGTGTGCAAGCATGGGAGTGCCGCTGGTCCGTGCTGTCTGCCGGCTGAGTCTGCAGGCAGGGCTGGGCAAAGGGCTGCCCACCAGCAGCGGGAGGAGGGTCTCAAAGCTAGTTTCCTCATGTAGCCACGTGCTGTACACACCTTTCCAAATCAGTGCATTGTAGATCGGGGCAAATAGCCTATGCCTCTGACGACAGGTGCCTCTGGTAACCCAGGTGGGGTTAGTCATGCAAAAAGCACCTGCTGAGCTCTTACTCTGCACCAAGCATGGTTCTAGAGTTTGGAGATAATAAGATGCAGAGATGAAGTGCTTCCCTTCATGGAGCTTATGTTCTATGGGGGAGACAGAATAAATAGGCAAATAAGGATAAGCAGTTAGAATGTTCAATAGTGTGACTCCAGGGGCACCAGGAGGGTGTCCGGGAGAAAAGACGGGGAGAGGACTGCAGGCAGAGGCGGGACGCTGTGGATCGGCGGAGAGGCAGGCTGGCGCGTGGCAGGAGGAGACTTCCGCACAGAGCAGAGCAGGGCTGGGCCGTGTGGGGCCTGGCAGGCCACCGTGAGGACTTCGCATGTTATTTGTGGTGGGAGGGGAGGCCCTTGGGGAGGGCGGGATGGGACCGTCCTGATGTGTCTTAGCAGAACTGTGCTGGCTGCTGTGTGGAAAACAGACAGGGGTGGGGGCAGAAGCCGAAGCAGAAAGCACGAGGGCACATGGGGACGGATGGCTGAGCCCAGCTGGTGGCAGTGGGAGGGGAGGGGTCAGACCTGGGGCACGCTTTCAGAGGGCTCACCCCGATGGATCACAGAGTGACTTATGGTCCAGGCCGCGCCTCTCAGAACGCAGCCCCGGTGTTCAGGAGCCACCAGCTGCCTGGCACCACAGATGTTCTGTGATGCACATGGCGGGACCGGTTCTGAGTGGTAGAACCTGAATTAGGAAGTGAGTGTCCAAAGTGCTTTGATCCAGAACATCTCTTTACACAGTGTATTTGGTTAGGAAATTGTGGCCAAAAGGTGCTTGAAATTGTATTCTGCCGGGCAGGTGAACTGTATTTGGGTTTCCAACAAGCAGCGGCAAGCACCTGGCGCCCACTGGCGGCTCCAGGCCGTTGCAGACACAAACTCACGGGAGAAGCCCCAGAGCAGTGTGCCTAGTGGCCACGTCAATCACTGGTCCTGTTCACGTCCCACTCACCTTGGACAGCCCTGACCCACCACACAGACGGAGACAGAGCAGGGCTGTGAGGGTGATCACTAGATGGGCCCTGATGCCAGAGTGGGAACCCAGGCAGCCTCCTGACCCGGGTCTTCATTCAGTCAGAGGTGTCCTCCTGCAGGTGAGCCTTCCCCAAAGACCCTGCCCCAAGTCCCTCTGCAGCGACAAGTGTCCAGTCACTTGGTAGGAGTGTGCTGGGAAGGGGAGGAGAGGGGGGTCAGGATGGAGACTCTGTCCATCACACCAGAGCCAGCAAGCAGAGAAAGGTATGTTCCCGGCACTGCCAAGGGAAGCTGGGGGCTGAGCCGCAGCTGTTTCCCTAGCAAAGCAACAGGAGGTGAGGACACTGGCCAGGACACACTGAAGACAAAGAGCAAACTACCAGAGGGAGAGTCAGCCCTATGGTCTCAGCGCAAAGCAAGGCTTCCAAGTTTGGCTTTCCCCCTCCAGCCCTAGGGCATGCGGTATTCAACGCGTATTTAAAGTGCCTAAAGGTGTTTCTCCTGGGTGACGTAGAGCCCATTTTTATGTCTGAAAAGAAAGACATCCTGGGAGCAGGAGAAGCCCCTTCTGTCCATCACAGCTGCAGGCTTACAGAGCTGGACCCGTGTGACATTTGGTTTTCTTAACTGATACAGCTTTCCTAAAATACTTACCTATTTTCCCAAAATAAAAGGAAGTAGGTACAATTTTCCCAGAGTCAGGAGTACTGTGCTGAGAGTGAAGTTTTTAAAAGAGCCAGTTAAGGGACTGGACACATCCCTTCTTTTTCATCAGTTGGCTGTATTACAGAATAACCAGGCTTCAAGTGAGATCCTGCTAAAATCTCAAGCCCCTTCTCCACATGTGGCCCCTACCCCGAGTCAGGGCCTCTGGGCCTGGGCCTGTCCTCACAGCCCCGTGACCGGAAGGACCCTAGAAAAACTCTGGGGATTAGGGCCAGACGGCGTGTCCCAGGCTGAGCTCCAACCATTGATCCCACTCGGGGGCTGGGACGTGTCATCATAGGGAAGGGGTCTGTGCTTACGTTGGGGAACAGCAGGGCTGGCAAACTCAGTGTTTCCTTAACTTTGAGTCCCATGGCCTTTATGTGCAAGCGCCTAGTGACTTCCCGAGAGCTGCAGCAGCGCCACGCCCCGGAGGCCGCATCAGCGCACCCTTGGAGGGCACAGGCTTCACCTGCTCGGGAGATGCTCACGAGCAGAGTCCTTCTGAAGGGCGTCAGGGGGAGACCCTCCAGGTGGGTGTGGAAATGCAGTGCCCGAGTCCAGGTGAGTGAGTGATGTCCTCGGGCCGGGGTGGGGTGGGTGTGGGGTCCCTGGAGTTTGAATCCCATGTTCCCCCATGGAACACCTTGGGAAGGTGGTGGGGTCTCCTGAGCACAGGGTGCCCCAGGGGGTGTGAGGGGCAGTGGGGAGTCAGCGAGGTAACTCCGGACAGAAAACCGGAGAGCAAGTCTGGTCTGAGCTGAGAGGTGGGATTTCATCTGATAGCCCGCTGGAGAATGGCAGGTCCGAGAGGCCCCAGGATGATTTCTTAGGTGACAGTTTTGCAGAAAGGAGAAGGGAGAGACTGGGAGATTCCAAGCAGAAGGCAGGGTGGAGGTGGGGGGTCGTGGCACTCCCTTACTGTTCTTTTGGGTGAACAGGTATCAGAAACCCATGCTTCTACCCCCCTGAACCACAAGAGTCCATGTGTCACCTAATTCTCTGCTGGCCTGTGAAAGCAAGGCCACTGTTACCTTTCCCCTGGGGAACTGTGCAGACTCGGCCCAAGCTCACCAAGTAAACTGACATCACACACACTCCTTCTTCATACGCTGGTTTATTGCGGCAGGAAAAAGAGAACCGATGTGCTCCAAATCTGAGAGCTGAGACATGCTGACGTTCCTTCCAGGCCTTCCGAGGCCATGTTCCCCACAGAAAGTAACCCGGATACAGCCAAGAGGTAATATTTCAGATAAGCAGAAACAGGGGTCAGATGCTCCCTGCAATGGCTTTAGGAATTTTGGAGAGGACGGGCAAATCGCAATGACTTTAAGTGCGCCTAAAACTCCCCAAGTGAATTCCTACGGGGCAGCAGCGCCCTTGAGACTGACTAAAGCATTCCTGTTAAGCCTCAAGACCTTCAGGTAAATGGGACTCAACAGCAGACGAGTGGGAACGTGAAGGATGGACGGAACTACAGGTGACAGGCTGTGCCTGGCCACGTGCCTCTTCGACTGAAGCGTCCCACCAGGAGTCCACCTCGCGCCTTGTGGCTCTTACAGCCATTGGATGTGGGCAGGCTAATTTCTGAATTGAGATAAGACCAGGATGGAAATGTGTTTTCCTCTTGACAGGACAAGAGTTCGAGCTCCGTGGGCTGGCCTGTCACTCACCCTTTTCCGGATCTCCCCTCCCCTGCGCCCTTGGGAAGTCTCAGCAGAGGCGCTCCTGGTCTGCAGTGCTCACTAAAGACAAACAGCCCTGGATCGGAGCTGCAGGGGCTTCTGGTGTCGGGTCTGGTGCTCCCCCCCCGTCCAGAAGGGGCACTTCAGACCCGTCCTGTACTTGACTGTGACCTATACAGCTGCCTTTGGCTCCCTGGAGCCTCTGCAGTGCTGACACCTCAGAGGCGGTGGGGTGGGCTGGCAGCCCAGCCTGCGATTCCCTAGGCGACCCTCTGGAATCCTTCCTCCGAACGTCAGGCAGCAGCTCAGGCTGGGCCTTCTGTTCTTGTGTGAGGGGAGAAGCACCTGAGAATATATGTGAGAAAGCTGGGAGGGGGGTCCTGGCTCACTCTCAGGGGATGGGGGGCTGCGGCTGGCAGTGGGCGTCCTCCGGTGCGGCCCTGGAGTGACTGAGGACACAGCACGGAGAGCTCACCTTGTCTGGCCACCGATTCCCACTCGGTGGGCAGGAAGAGAAATGTATGAATACCCTCAAAGAGAAAAATGTTTTTTTCTTTGTATTAACCTACTGAGCCAGCCTTTTCTAAGAGGGGAACATTTTGGATATTACCAATAAAACACAAATGGTTGCATGATCACTGAGTACCAAAACGTTTTACAATTTTGTACTAAGCCCAGTGTTCTCTTCTTGAGCTCCAGAACTTCCAAAGTGTTCTTGCCTAACAGCGAAGGGTAAAACAATTGTGCGTCTCCCTGTGTGATTTTGTCTTTCCCCACATGCCCGTGCGATTTCAGCTCTGAGGCTCTCCCTTGTCGCTGGTCCCACCTGGGGACTGCTTGCAGGTGAGCATGAGAAGCAGCAGGAGGGGCAGGTGCCACAGGCTGCAGAAGAACAGCTTCCTGGAGCTCTTCCGGTCTGCGTCCAAGTAGAACCGAAAGCCGAGGTAGGAAATATACAAGTTGATGGGGAGGGAGATGATGGGAAAGGTCCATGTGGTGACATCCAGGACGGGCGCTGCCGCAGACAGTCCAACCAAGGCCAGACAGTGGCGCAGGGCGACACGCCTGCACAGGGCCGGGTGGGTGACCGACATCATGCAGTAGCCTCCTCGGGAGTAGTCTTCACGGAGGCCCCAGCTCAGTGCGTTGAAATGAGGAAACTGCCAGGAGTAGAGGATTCCTCCCAGAAGAAATGCTCCTGTGTGGGGTTTAGGAGAGAAGAGGGAAGCAAAGACACATGGTCAGCAGAGATCTGCACATGGTTTTCTCTCACCTGGACCTCAGGTTCTCATCTCTGCCTGCCCACATCAGCCCGGCCTCTGAGACAGGCAGGGTGGGAAGCCGAATGCTCTCCCAGATCCCTCGAGCTCTCTGGGGGTGGGGAGGCTCCCGGCATCTGGGGGGTGGCCCTCACTGCAGGGCGGTGAGCACCTGTCTTTCTGCCCCCAGGGGCCCCACCGTTGAGACAGCAAAAGAAGCCCCTGTACACCCGTTTGGGGGAGAGACTGTCCGAGGGGGGCCCTTTGGGCTTGGGTTTCTAAACTGGGCCTTGCCAGTGAGGTACTTGGGCGAGGTGGGCCCTCCCCAGGGCAGCTGGCAGTGCCCTCTCAGCACGGACAGAACTGAACATACCCCAGGCCTGCGCTGAGCACCCTGGCTTGTCTCTGGACTGACTGTTTCACAGTTGCTTGCTGCAGCTTCCACAGCAGAGCCTGCAGTGTGGCTGGGCAGGCGTTGAATGGGGTGGCACACAGCAACACGGTCCCCGAGGACAATGGTAATGTGTCTGTGGCTTTGTCGTTTTTCAGTGAAGACATATTAATGTCTGGGACACCATTCAGCCCTGTTGGCTGTACCATGGCCTCTCCTCACCCACATGGATGGAATGAAGGTGGCCCTTCACTGAGTACCTATCACATGACAGAGACTTTCAAGTAGAGCTGACCTCATTTAATACTGGCTATAGGATTTTAGGTAGGTTTTGCACACATTAAACAAACACACAACCGATAAACTAGATGACGTTAAGTTCTGCAAAAGGAGGTGAAGAAGGATTTCAAAGCAGGCCTGACGGCTCTGAAAACAATCCAACTCAGGCAACAATGCCGGGTCTTGCCAGTAGGGCTGCAGTAGCTCCTAGGCGGGCGGGTCACTACCGTTCACTTACACAGAAGGCGTTTACTGAGCGCCTCCTGAGCCGCAAGGACTGTGCCGGGCACTGTGGAGGTGGCAGCGAGCAGGTCCTCTGCGAGCTTTATCAAAGGCCACACAAGTGAATCTACAGTCCCACTCACTCAACTGCTGTCCAGAGGACGTCTGTGCATGACAGCACTGTGGGGGCTGACTACGGAGGGGAGCAGGGAAGACTTCTCTGGGGAGAAGACACCTAAGCTGAGCCGAGGGAGAAGCGGCCTTGACCCTGTGCGGGCTGGGGGGGGGGCAGTATCTGCCGAGGCCTTGGGCCAAGAAGGTCACGGTGCAGCCATTAAAAGGTCAGTTTTAGTGTATGAAAATGTAAAGAATACATTAAAAAAGGCAGGCTAGTCGGCTGGAGTGCAGGGAATCAAGGGGACACCACTGGGGATCGGGCCGGAGGGGGCAGGCAGGGCTCTGCCACCCCGGCTCTGCGGGCTGTGGTTCTACCTGAAAGCGACAGAATGCCATGGAAGGCTCTTCATGGGTCACAGGGTGCATATGCGTGCCAGGGGCATGTGTCAGCAAGGGAAGGTGTTCCCTGACCCGGCTTGCGAAAGGACACAGTACAGGGGTCCAGAGCAGGTGCAGCAGGATCCGTTAGGAGACAAAGAGGGGAAAGGTGGTGGGAGGTGGGGTCAGGGTGGTGCCAGCGCAGATGGAGAGAGGATGAACTTGAGAGGGATTTAGGTGACAAAGCAACAGACTCTGAGTGCAGAGTAAATGAGGAGGAGAGGGAGGCGGGTAGGGACCGCGGAGATGCCACTCACTGAGATGACACACAGGGAAGAGAGGCTGTCAGCTCAGAGCGTGACCTCAGCAGCGTTCAGCCTGCAAGCCTCTGCGTCAGCCAAATGGCAACTGGGCGGGTGTGAAGAGGGGCCTGGGCTAGGATGTGCATCTGGGAGCTCCTCACATCTGCATCTGCACTGAGGAGACCTCGCTGTCCAGTCTGTTTCCAGCTTGAATACAGATTCCTCAAGGGTACGATCGCTTTTCTCCGCATTTCCGGAGAGTAAACACAGGAAAGTGCTCAATGCTATTACAGGTGAAGGGTCCTTAAGCTTAGCAATGGAGGCCTTGTGTACAAAGAATTGTTTTACTAAAAGCGATCCCACGATCACTGCTTTCCAGCACAGACTTGTGAACCCATCCCACAAACTATTAGGACTCTGTCCCTTCTCCCCCTTCCCACCTCCCCCAGGATGTCTCAGATGCTCCGACTGGGCTCCTGGTTCTCTGACATCCAAGAGCCCCGTGGGGGCCCCGGCCAGAGAGCAGGGAGCATGCCACCCACTGTGTAACCCACCGGGAAGCCCCATCTTGCCAAGAGAGGGTGAACATTTATAACCACCGCTGCAGTTCAGGGAATGAGGATCTCTTCCTTAAGCTCCTGTCTGCGGGAATGTTCAGAAGAAGGGGGTGGGGGGCTACCCCTAGGACAGACTCATCAGGAGAGACAGCAGGTCAGACAATCCAGCAGCATCCAGAAAGTAAGTCTGGGGCTCTAGAGTCCTGAGGGCCTGCCGAGCACACGCCGAGGAGGATCAGAAGGGATGGGCCCCTCTTTTAATCTCTTGCCTGAATTCCTCAACAGCACGGACTGTGGAGTGACGACAGGGCAGGCTTTGCAGGTCATTGAAAAGGAAGAACAATGATCTATATTCATATTGTTCTGGGCAGATGTCTACCCATTTCTGAATTAGGTGTATCAGCCGGTCGTAGCAGATCAAGTAGAACTTGTGTGGGTGCAGAAGACTTAGTAGAACGGGGGCCTACTTTTGTCTCCATTAACAGTTTCTTGGGGTTCCATAAGTCAGTCAATTCCTTTTCAGCCTTCCAATATAACAGAGACTTCATTTAGGCTCCTTATTTTAGAGGGTTAATGTCAAATTCCCCCAATCCATTTTAATCCTATCTATAAATAACGTATTTTATATGTATCACACGCACACTCCTGTAAACATACTCCGATTTTAATGATAGTAGTGACAGGAGCAGTTACTACTTGTTGAGTCCGTTCGCCTGGTAAGCAGATGACAGACGTCCATCACATGTTAGGCCCACTGCTAGAAAGGCAGTGGTAACCAAGACAAAGCTGGGCCTATAGTCTAGAGGGCAAGACAGACAGAAACACCAGTGAGAACACTACAGAATCCAAATTGGGTGACAGGGTGGGGGTGGCTTGAGACTGACTGCTCAAGGAAGGCCTTCCCAAAGGTGACGTTTCAGCTGTGACCCTAACAGTTAGCTGGTCCAACTCAATCCGATCCAGTGACAGGTCACTTCAGGTATATTTCTGGGCCGGTGTGGGGGCTACAGGGAGGGAGGCAGAGCTACAAGACAGGGCTGGCCAGGTGGGGCATCTGTAAACCCAGGTCGGGGTGGGCTCTCCCAGTGTGTCCAGGGGCCTAGTGCATAGTGGGTGGTCAAGGCACTGATGAGGTGGCAGACACTGGTGCCTTTTAACGCAAGTGAGGAACACCGGGGACATGCAGTAGTGTGCCCGTGGGGGAGACACGAAGAATTCTGTCTGGGCCATTTGAAGGAGCTGATGAGACACCCACTGAAATGCCCCGTGGCTGTCAGCGCCAGGCCCTGCGTGGAGGGACTGCACGTCCACACCAACTCTTCCCACAGGTGGCACTGCTCTGAGCTCACAGATGAGAACAACTCATTAACCTGCCCTGGGACAGTCAGCGCCACGGGGACAGCAGACCAGCTCCGGCTTTTGGGCAGCACTTATTGTATAGATAGATACACATATCTTGATTCAAACTGGTAAGGGCGGCCTGCTGGGTGGCCATTCAATGCCAAAGGTGCTGAGCTGAGGGAGGCTTGCTGGAAGGAGGAACTGCACAGGCACTTCCCGGTTGATTAAGACCAGAAGTACCTTCAGTGGAAAGTTTGCTTCAATTACAGTTAAGCAGACAATATTCTCCCTGACAGTGCATACTCCCTGGGAACTGGAAGGGGCAGAGGGACAGAAGGGAAAGCTGGACTTCTCCCTCGTGTCTTGACGGAAAAACAGAATGACTTCGGGTTTGAAAGAGACCTGTCAGGAGGAAGTGCCAACAAGGATTCAGCACCCTGGGTCACTGGGAAGTTAATGAGCCCGCGGTTTGCGAAGCAGCCCACCCTGGGCTTCCCCATGGCCTCCCAGCCAGAGGGCTGGAGCAGATTGGAGTGCGCAGCGATGTGAGCACAGCAGAGGGACAGCCGACAAGCCCAAGATGCAAGAAACACAATGTCAGCGATGACTTAGACCCGGAAGTACACAGGGAAAATCAGAGCACGGGAGGTGTTCTGCTTTCGAAATGACTGCAAAAGGGCAAACATGGCCGGGGAACCAGACTTGAAATGGTTACAGTATCAGACCTAATGGTGGACTCCTGCCTGTCTTTCTCAAAGGCCCTCTTTTTTGTGTGCCAACTGGAGTATTCTGTTTTGCTCAATACACATTTTCAGTTATGCTTCTGCTTAAATAACAGAATTAAAAAAATCATTTTCACAAGGGTAGCATGCTGCTTTCTCTGAGAGGAAATTGGGTTTGGGTTTGGCTCATGTCACAAATGAAAGAGCTTTAGAAATTGCAGCTTAGCCCTAATGGATTGTAATCAGAGAGCCGCCAGCCCCACACAGTTCTACTTGACAGGCTCCAACTGCCTCTGCTCCTATAAAAGATGGAGAACAAATTACTCTCTTCATCAAGATAAGGTGAGGAGAACAGGAAGACTTGAATTAGTCCGGGGGCTGTGCTGGAACCGACCTTCCTTGTGCACATAAAACTCCCAGTCCCCCAGAGCAGTCTGCTTTTATGGGCCTCTCCCTGGGGACAGTGCACATTGTAGTGTGCACACTGTACGGCGGGTGCGGTCTGCTCCCAGACTTCTGCGGGAGTCTGGCCAGAGAAGGGCGCCACACAGGGGGATTCCAGCTGAGAATGTTCCCTGAGGTGGGGCGCTTGTGGGGAGCACACAGGGCGAAGATGGACTCAGCCCTGGAGAGGCAGGAAAGGCTTCTTGGAGGATGTGATTTGTAAACTGAAATCTGAAGATGGTCTCTTCACACAAAACGTACTTTCTGCTTCTTTTAAATGTATTTTCTCATTTTCCTACCCAACTGCAGACTCTGTACACATCTGGCTTAATCATAAATGTCTACTTCCTTCCTTTTAATCAAATATTTGTTGGTATGAATGTATACAATAGTGGAAATCTGTGAAATAGGGGTGTGTGGTTCTCCACTGAGCAGCAGTTCCCTGAGGTCCCGATGTCACACTCCCAGCTCACAGGCCACACCAGGGACTACCTGGGTGTGCAGGGCATCGACATTTCCCTCACAGACGGGAAAGGGAGGTGAGAGTATGCAGGCTGCGTGTGTGTGAGTAGCTGGAGAGGACCCATATCTCATGGACCCCTGCTCTGATAGGGGGGACATTGTCAGTGGGGCAAGGCCTATCCATGTCTTCACAGTGACTCTTTGAAAATACACACATTTAAAAACCCTTTCAAAATGGCTGTCAATCATTTGCACACCACGCCACCTGGGCTGTCCCCTCTGCTCAGGTCCAGCATTGCTGTCTGCAGCACAGCTCCACCCTTCTGGGCAAAGCCAGGCAGGTCCAGCCCAGTGGGTCCCAACACAGTGGAGACAGACATCCTCAGGCTGGAGCTCTGACTCTATGTACTCTTCCAAGGGGAATTCCTTTTGGAATGGGGTTCAAGGTTTCAGCTCACTTTCTCTCATGCCTGGGGGGCTCCCATTCAACCCCTTCCCATCTCCACCCAAACCCGTTCATTGTCATTCACTGTCCACATCGCCTTGAAAAGCACTGCAGTGACCCGGGTGCTGTGCGGGAGGTCTGCCCTCGCTGGCACGACAGGCTCCCTCCAAACGTGGCCCTCAGTAGCTTGTCTGCTCCATGATTGGTATGTGTCTGCTGCCAGGGCCACGCAGTTATGTAAGACGGGCGCTAGCTGGGGAGCAAAGCCAAGTCCAAAGTTTCATGGTCACAGATTTCAGAGCCTTTCTTTTGGGGGGTGTCACAATGGAGCTTGTGAAACAGATCAGCTTCAGCAGGGTGACAGACTTCTATGGCATTGTAGATAATGGGAAGAGGCTGTGGGGATAGTTTATTAACTGCCTGGCGACAAAAGGGAAGAGCAAAGTCCTCTGAAAACGGGGAAACAGAGTTGGCAGTAAGCGCCCGCCCTTGAAGAATTCTTTGGAACGCCTCGGGAAGAATGAAGAGGTGAACGGGAGCTTGGAGGTTCCCTTCCCTCACCTGCTGCCCACTGCCCGCCACCCACGGACATACCCGGGAGGTGCATCCGCAGGGAAAGACGGGCGTCAAGGCAGCACAAAGCTCTGACTCTGAAAAAGTGCCCCCTCTCCATTCCTCTTCTCACCATTCCGCTGGAGGCAAGTTACCGGCATCTGAGGGTCTCTAAAATTCACTATTCCCTTAGCTCACATCTTTAGGTCTTTCCATGTTTAACACCCAAATACTAATTTGGTCCCTGAAAAGGACTGATTAAATGTGCACTCTGGGCCGGGCACTGTGTCTACCAGAGGCGGCCTGTCCAAGCATCATCTGTCATTTCCTTCAGGAAGGCACCGGCCCAGCTCCCTAAGAGCCCCTGATAACTGGTCAACACGCGGTTCACCCCGCAGGGCTAACAGGACCCAGTGCCCTTGGTACCAAGGTCGGCCTTCAGTTAAACAGCCAGCCAGTCTTGGGTCTCACAAGGTGCTTCTGATACGGTCTTCCTTAGCCTTGTTTTGTTTTCTTTTAAGAGAACAGGGCTCTAAATATTGGTTTGCTAATATCCCCATGATAATGTTCACTTGGTCTTTAAAAATATCATTTATTTAAATTAATCTGAAGCTCTGAGGCTAGTTACGGAAAAATCTCATAAAATGAACACAGACACTCATTCTCGAGTTTGATTTTAAACTAAGACAGTTTTTTAAAGGAAATATTTAATAATGCTTCGTTTACTAAAAAGTGCCTGGTACTTAACAAAGCCCTCAATAAATATTAGTTGAATGAATGAGTGAATAAAGCTCCTTTTATTCTATTCTGTTTTCTCATCCTGGAATAAAGGAGGTAAATAAAGTGAAACCATATTTAACATTTTGTAGTTTACCAGCTGAGGCTAAAAAAACTCATTCTCTTCTTGTTACTAAAACCATCCATCTGCCAAATGTCACTTCAAGATAAGAGCACATTTCTGAGTCCTCATTTGTAACTGAATGTTGGCTGACATAATTAATGTTTACCACACAACAACATTTGAATTACAAACCAAAGGCAATTTACAAACCAACTCTATAAGCCTGACACCAAGTCCCATTCCATAAACTCCCAAGACCTGGGATTTATTCAAATTTAGGAAAATGACAAAATAGAATCTGAGCCTTTTTAAGAAATGGATGTGACCGAAACAGAGGTGGCCTTGGCTTGGAGGTGGGGGAAGGGGCCTTTAACCTGAAGCCTCTGAGATAAAACAAACGGCCTCTGGAGATAAACATAGTTGAGAGGCCTAATGCCTGTGGCTCCAGGCCTGCTTGGAGCTGGACCGCCTGCTGTTGGGCACTTATCTGCAGTGCCCCCAGCCCCACAGCGAAGCCCCAGGTGGTTTTCACACTGCCACCCACTACACGCAGAATCAAACAGAGCACCCTGGATGGTAAGACAGCAAGATGCCAGAAAGCAGCCCTTTATTTGGCCTTCTTGGGTTTTAGCTGGTCAGCATTTTTAATACATTCTGCTAACAGCAGTTAAGCTAAAAGAAAAAAAATCAGGCAGGTAGGAGGAAAAGGCCTCGCTGTGAGTCTCAGGTAAAACCCCATTACAGCGATGACCTTTTTGATACGAGCACAGCCGCAAAGATTGCCTGGGTTTTAGAACAGCGCTCTGACACACACGGCCCCCTGAAGGCTGCTGCCACTACATGCTGGCAGAGAAAAGCTAGCTGTTGACAATTCTTTTGTGCAGCTATAAAACAGTAAATAACCAAGAACTAACATTTGCTTAGTGGTAGCTTTTACTGTTTTAATTCTTAGTGTTAGCTTCACAATTTGCCTTCGCTAGCCGGTTGCACTGGCCGCCCCCTTCGGCCTCTCTCAGACGGCTACCCAAGTGGCAGACCAGGCAGGCGCTTTCGAACAATGGGGCATTTCAAACAATGAGAAATTCTTTTTCACTGTCGGATAAAAAAACAACAAAGTACTTGTGGGGGAAAGAAAATCAGGGGAGGTCCTTACAGCTATTTCATGTTCTGTGTCCTTCCTGGGGGAGGGAGGCACCATACCTCCTCAGGGTTCACGTCCTCAAGAGGTCTCAGCTGGCCCTGCAGCCATGAGAACCACCACCCCCCCCCAAGAGATCTAGATGCTGAGAAGGGGAAGGGATACTTCAAACTGACATTTCCTTACTGTACAAGCTGTTTGGGATGTGCACCATTTCTACAACTACTCATTTCATTCCCCTCCTCCCAACCAGACAGCTGGTTCCTTCCTGGCGTCAATAGGAGAGGGTGCAGGATTTCCACCTCACATGGCCCTGAGCTACTTCCTCTCCAATCTTGCCCACCATCTACTGAGGCCCAGGAAAGGGCTTTTGCTAAGGTCTACAGGGGTCAGTGTTGGGTTTGATGTCCTGCACAATGAAGTGGGCATGGGACCAGGTTATGAAGGCGGTTAAGTCCCAGTGGGTGAGTAGCCAGAGACAGTGGCCCTGGGCGGAGTGGTAAAAGACCGGATCATATCCAGTGGCCTTCACCTCCCTTCAAACAGGCTGCATCCACTACCACCTGGGAATTCACTGGTGTCAGTAAGTTGGTCTTTCAAAGGAGGGTAGGACTGATGCTTCACGGAACTGAAAGGATGCAGTTTTGACTGGGAAGTGGGTGGGGGCAGAGGGCAGGCCTGGGGTAGGTAGAGCCCACCTGGAGGGGAGGAAGTGGGGAAGAGAGGGCGGGAAGAGAGGGAAGGCTGTAAGGTTTGGGAAGACAAAGGCAGGCTTCAGGGACTTACTAATTTCCAATACCATGGTAGAACGAAGCTGCTGCACTCCAAATACTCCTGAAACGGGACCTGCTGCCTTCCTGCTTACACCTACAATGGGCTTCAGGAAGGAGGGACTGCTGAGCCAGGCGGCTTAGCTCAGCTCGTGTCCCCTGCCCACACTGTACTGCTCTGGCTTTCATGCCTACAAAACTCTACATGTTCTTCCCTCTTTCGGAAAGCACTTCCTCTCCTCAAGTAAGCTGGTCATGACTTAAGTCAGAAGTCATTCTGCTCCAGTCTTTTTAAACCAACCTGGGAGGTAAAGAGAGCCCACAGCCCTCTGAAGACCCCTTTCCTGATAAAGCTCTCAGCCTGCTCGTTTCTTTGCTTCCTTGTCTGCCTCTCTCTTTAGATGCTGGGACAGGACTTCCATGAGGACAAGGGCCAGGTTTAGTGGTTTTTGTGTCTCTCAGGGCCCAGCACACAGCAGGTCCTCAGTTGGCACCTGCACAACGAAGCAGGCATGGGACCAGGTTATGAAGGCAGTTAAGTCCCAGTGGTTCCTAGTCCAGGCTGGTCTGCCAAATGGGTGTCCTCCCAGCCTCCTCTGCCCTCCTCACCCTCCATCTCCTTCCCTTCCTTCCTATTAGTAGAGTATTCCAAAGACTTCCCCTACTCACAAGATTCAAGTGATCAGCCTTTGGAAGTTCAAAGATGACATGTTTGGAGATACCACAGAAGAAATGAAACACTCTGGGCCATTTTTTCTCAGAAAGGCTTTTTCAAGCAAACATGTTCCCTAACACAAGAGCCTAGATAAGAGCTATAACCTCTGTGGATAATATAAACGACACCATTTGTGCAACTCAAATAACACCACCTGGAGGAGTTCTGCGAAGATGGTGGCGTGAGTAGGGCAGCGGAAATGTCCTCCCAAAACCATATATATCTACGAAAAATACAGCAAATACAACTATTCCTAAAAGAGAGACCAGATTATACAGGACAGCACACAGCCTGCATCTGCACCTGAGAGGACTCGGCACCCCGCGAGGCAGGTAAGATACGGAGCCACGACCCGGCGGGACCCGAGCACTCCCCCACCCCAGTGCACCGGTGGGTGGAGAGGATTCAGAGCCGGGAGGGAGTGGAGGTGGAGGCCTGCAAAATAACCAGCCCTGGGGATTTGCACTGGGAACACTGTCACACATCGCGCGGTGTATTGGATATTGGAGAGGCAGAAGGTGCAGGTTTTGAGCTGGGAACGCGCCCGGGTCCTTGCAGCAGGCTCCCTGGGACAAAAAAAAAGCGCGCACTTTTTTTGGTGGTCTTAAAAAGGCAAGGGCTCGGATTCGACCCAACACACTTGGCCCAGAAGGCTGGGAGTCCAGAGGAATTTCGGACCCCTTGGCTGGTGACTGGGAAAAAGTAGACGCACTGAAACTTCATATAGGGAACAACAGCCTTCCATTCGCTCCTACCCCGGCCAGAGCTACAAAGGGTCCTGCGGAGCTGTGCAGCCGTGGCTGCGGAATAGTGGAGCAACAGCGCCACCTACAACTTCCTTACAGAATCTATTCCCGGTGGGCGTTTTTTTTTTCCTTTCTTTTCTTTCTTTCTTTTTTTCTCTTTTCTTTTTCTTCCTTCTCTTTTTTTTAAAAGTCTTAAAGAGCACAGCTGACATACGTGGCACCCACCAACGACCACTTCTATTTCCATGAAAAGACAGACGAATATGGTACAGACCAAGTTCACCCAGACCCAGACAACACTAGAGAGAGAGACTGAAGGGATAGAAATGCACAATCTTCCTGAAAAAGAGTTCAGAATAAAAGTCATAACCATGCTGATGGATCTACAGAGAAATATGCAAGAGCTGAGGGAGGAAGTGAGGGAAGTGAGGAAAGACAATGCAGAAATGAGACAAGCCATCGACGGGCTTAGCAGCAGACTGGACGAGACGCAAGAGGCTGTTACTGCAATAGAAATCAGAGAACAGGAATACAGAGAAGCTGAGGCAGAGAGAGATAAAAAGATCTCTAGGAATGAAAGAATATTAAGAGAACTGTGTGACCAATCCAAACGGAACAACATTTGCATTATAGGAGTGCCAGAGGAAGAAGAGAGAGAAAAAGGGATAGAAAGTGTCTTTGAAGAAATAATTGCTGAAAACGTCCCCATGCTGGGGAAGGAAATAGTCTCGCAGTCCACGGAAGCCCACAGATCTCCCAACACAAGGGACCCAAGGAAGACAACACCAAGACACATAATAATTAAGATGGCAAAGATCAAAGATAAAGACAGAGTATTAAAGGCAGCTAGAGAGAGAAAAAAGATCACCTACAAAGGAAAACCCATCAGACTATCATCAGACTTCTTAACAGAAACCTTACAGGCCAGAAGAGAATGGCGTGATATATTTAAGGTAATGAAACAGAAGGGCCTCGAACCAAGAATATTGTATCCAGCACGATTATCATAAATATGATGGAGTGATTAAACAATTTCCAGACAAGCGAAAGCTGAGATAATTTGCCTCTCATAAATCACCTCCACAGGACATCTTAAAGGAACTGCTCTAGAGGAAAGCACTCGTAAGGCTAAAAAGATGTCACCAGAGAAAATAAAATCATAGCAAAGAAAGCAGACCATCCAAATACTAACTAAAGGCAAGAATAAAACACCTAGTATATAAAGAATGGAGGAGGAAGAATAAGAAGGGAGAGAAATAAAGAAACATCAGACTGTGTTTACAATAACTTAACAAGAAAGTTAAGTTAGATTGTTAGACAGTAAAGAAGCAACCCTTGAACCTTTGGTAACCATGAATCTAAAGCCAGCAATAGCAATAAGTACATATCTATCGATAATCACCCTAAATGTAAATGGACTTAATGCACCAATCAAAAGACACAGAGTAACAGAATGGATAAAAAAGCAAGGCCCATCTATATGCTACCTACAAGAGACTCACCTCAAACCCAAAGATATACACAGACTAAAAGTAAAGGGATGGAAAAAGATATTTCATGCAAACAACAAGGAGAAAAAAGCAGGTGTTGCAGTACTTGTATCAGACAAAATAGACTTCAAAAAGAGGAAAGTAACAAGAGATAAAGAAGGACACTACATAATGATAAAGGGCTCAACCCAACAAGAGGATATAACCATTATAAATATATATTCACCCAATACGGGAGCACCAGCATATGTGAAACAAATACTAATGGATTTAAGGAGGAAATAGAGAGCAATGCATTCATTTTAGGTGACTTCAACACACCAGTCACTCCAAAGGACAGATCAACCAGACAGAGAATAAGTGAAGACACAGAGGCACTGAACAACACACAAAACAGATAGACCTAAAAGACATGTACAGAACTCTACGCCCAAATGCAACAGGATACACATTCTTCTCAAGTACACATGGAACATTTTCCAGAATAGACCACATACAAGGACACAAAAAGAACCTCAGTAAAGTCAAAAATATTGAAATTCTACCAACCAATTTCTCAGACCACAAAGGTATAAAACTAGAAATGCATTTTAGAAAGAAAACAAAAAGGCTCACAAATACATGGAGACTTAACAACATTCTCCAAATTAATCAATGGGTTAACGACCAAATCAAAACAGAAATCAAAGAATATATGGAGACTAATGACAACAGCAACACAAAGCCACAACTTCTGAGGGACGCAGCAAAGGCAGTTCTAAGAGGAAAGTATATTGCAATCCAGGCCTATTTAAAGAAGGAAGAACATTCCCAAATGAATAGTCTAAAGACACAATTACTGAAATTGGAAAAAGAAGAACAAATGAGGCCCAAAGTCACCAGAAGGAGGGACATAATAAAGATCAGAGAAGAAATAAATAAAATTGAGAAGAATAAAACAATAGAAAAAAATCAATGAAACCAAGAGCTGGTTCCTTGAAAAAATAAACAAAATAGATAAACCCCTAGCCAGACTCATTAAGAGAAAAAGAGAATCTACACACATAAACAGAATCAGAAATGAGAAAGGAAAAATAATGACAGACCCCACAGAAATACAAAGAATTACAAGAGAATATTATGAGAATCTATATGCTAACAAGCTGGAAAACCTAGAAGAAATGGACAACTTCTTAGAAAAATACAACCTTCCAAAACTGACCAAACTAGAAACAGAAAAACTAAACAGACCAATCACCAGCAACAAAATTGAATTGGTAATCAAAAAACTACCCAAGAACAAAACCCCCGGCCAGATGGATTCACCTCTGAATTCTACCAGACATATAGAGAAGAAATAACACCCATTCTCCTTAAAGTTTTCCAAAAAATAGAAGAGGAGGGAATACTTCCAAACTCATTCTATGAAGCCAGCATCACTCTAATACCAAAACCGGGCAAAGACCTCACCAAAAAGAAAATTACAGACCAATGTCCCTGATGAACGTAGATGCAAAAATACTCAACAAAATATTAGCAAACCGAATTCAAAAATACATCAAGAGGATCATACACCATGATCAAGTGGGATTCATCCCAGGGATGCAAGGATGGTACAACATTCGAAAATCCATCAACATCATCCACCACATCAACAAAAAGAAGAACAGAAACCACATGATCATCTCCATAGATGCTGAAAAAGCATTTGACAAAATTCAGCATTAATTCCGGATTAAAACTCTTAACAAAATGGGTATAGAGGGCAAGTACCTCAACATCATCAAGGCTATATATGACAAACCCACAGCGAACATCATACTTAACAGTGAGAAGCTGAAAGCTTTTCATCTAAGATCGGGAACAAGACAGGGATGCCCACTCTCTCCACTGTTATTCAACATAGTACTGGAGGTCCTAGCCACGGCAATCAGACAAAACAAAAGAAATACAAGGCATCCAGATTGGTAAAGAAGAAGTCAAATTGTCACTATTTACAGATGACATGATATTGTAAATAAAAAACCCTAAAGACTCCACTCCAAAACTACCTGAACTAATATCTGAATTCAGCAAAGCTTTAGGATACAAAATTAACACACAGAAATCTGTTCCTTTCCTACACACTAATGATGAACTAACAGAAAGAGAAATCAGAAAAACAATTCCATTCACAATTGCATCAAAAACAATAAAATACCTAGGAATAAACCCAACGAAGGAAGTGAAAGACCTATACTCTGAAAACTACAAGACACTCCTAAGAGAAATTAAAGAGGACACTAACAAATGGAAATGCATCCCATGCTCTTGGTAAGGTAGAATAAATATTGTCAAAATGGCTATAAACGTAAAGCAATCTACAAATTCAACGCAATCTCTATCAAAATACCAACAGCTTTCTTCAATGAACTGGAACAAATAATTCTAAACTTCATATGGAACCACAAAAGACCCCGAATAGCCAAAGCAATCCTGAGAAGGAGGAATAAAACAGGGGGAATTACGCTCCCTGACTTCAAGCTCTACTACAAAGCCACAGTAATCAAGACAATTTGGTATTGGCACAAAAACAGACCCACAGACCAGTGGCACAGAATAGAAAATCCCAACAGTAACCCAAACATATACAGTCAATTAATATTTGATAAAGGAGCCTTGGATATACAATGGGGAGATGACAGCCTCTTTAGCAGCTGGTATTGACAAAACTGGACAGCTACATGTAAGAGAATGAAACTGGACTACTGTCTAACCCCATACACAAAAGTCAACTCAAAATGGATCAAAAGCCTGAATGTAAGTCATGAAACCATAAAACTCTTAGAAAAAAACATAGGCAAAAATTTCTTGGACATAAACTTGAACGACTTCTTTATGAACATATCTCCCTGAGTAAGGGAAACAAAAGCAAAAATGAACAAGTGGGACTATGTCAAGCTGAAAAGCTTCTGTACAGCAAAGGACACCATCAGTAGAACAAAAAGAGATCCTACAGTATGGGAGAATATATTCATAAATGACGTATCCGATAAGGGGTTAACATCCAAAAT
Source organism: Smutsia gigantea (assembly GCA_032199065.1). Classification (NCBI taxonomy): domain Eukaryota; kingdom Metazoa; phylum Chordata; class Mammalia; order Pholidota; family Manidae; genus Smutsia; species Smutsia gigantea. The sequence continues at coordinate 111,139 of JAVSCE010004484.1, forward strand.
ATATAAAGAACTCACGCACCTCAACAAACAAAAAGCAAATAGTCCAATTGAGAAATGGGCAGAGGACATGAATAGACACTTCTCCAAAGAAGAAACTCAGATGGCCAACAGGCACATGAAAAGATGCTCCACATCACTAATCATTAGAGAATTGTAGATTAAAACCACAATGAGATATCACCTCACACCAGTGAGGATGGCCAACATCCAAAACACTAAACAACATCAAATGTTGGCAAGGATGTGGAGAAAAGGGAACCCTCCTACACTGCTGGTGGGAATGCAAATTAGTTCAACCATTGTGGAAAACAGTACGGAGGTTCCTCAAAAAACTCAATATAGAAATACCATTTGACCCAGGAATTCCACTCCTAGGAATTTACCCTAAGAATGCAGCAGCCCAGTCTGAAAAAGACATATGCACCCCTGTGTTTATCGCAGCACTATTTACAATAGCCAAGAAATGGAAGCAACCTAAGTGTCCATCAGTAGATGAATGGATAAAGAAGATGTGGTACATATACACAATGGAATATTATTCAGCCATAAGAAGAAAACAAATCCTACCATTTGCAACAACATGGATGGAGCTAGAGGGTATTATGCTCAGTGAAATAAGCCAAGCCGAAAAAGAAAAGTACCAAATGATTTCACTCATCTGTGGAGTATAAGAACAAAGAAAAAACTGAAGGAACAAAACAGCAGCAGACTCACAGAACCCAAAAACAGACTAATAGTTACCAAAGGGAAAGGGACTGGGGAGGATGGGTGGGAAGGGAGGGACAAGGGGGAAAAAGGGGCATTACGATTAGCAGACATAGTGTTGGGGGGGCGCAGGGAGGGCTGTACAACACAGAGAAGACAAGTAGTGATTCTATAGCATCTCACTACGCTGATGGACAGTGACTGTAATGGGGTTGGTGGGGGGGACCTGATGAAGGGGTAGTTTAATAACCATAATATTGCACATGTAATTGTAGATTAATGATACCAAAATAAACTATAAAAAAAAAAAAATAACACCACCTGCCCACACACCCTTTGACCAAATCTCTAGGTTTAATTTCTAGGTATTCTAACAGCTAGAGTTCTTTGTGGTTCTGTTTTTTCAGATGTGAGGCATCAAGCATGTCCTGGGAACTTATTAGAAATGCAAATTCTCAGGCCCTATCCCAGACCTACTCAATCAGGATTCTGAGTTTCATCAAAGCCCTCTAGGTGAGTCTGATGTGGACTAAAGTTTGCAAACCACATTTTAGACTCCGGTGAGCCCACACGTATGGTCTCGTACAACGCCCTATTGTTTAAAATGCAAACTCACATGAGGAAAATGGAACATAGTTTCATAAGGATATCAGTTTGTTTTTCTAGGCAGGCTGTCTGCATGCACTTTCTGCAAGGATGGAAATGTTCTACATCTGCACCATCGATATGGCAGCTACTACCCCCATGACACTGTGAGCACTTCAAACATGGCTACTGGGACTGAGGAACTGAATTTTTATGTTTATTTAGTTTGAATTTAAATAGCCACACATGGCTAGTGGCTAGTGGTACCCTACTGGACAGTGCAGTTTTAGAAGATGACAAAATTGTATCTATAATCATATTCCATCTAGTTTCTAAAATCCCAGCAATACAAATCTTTAAACTACATGCTCCCTGATTCTGCCATATTTCTTTGTATCGCTTCCCTCCTTTATAGTATCTTGTATATATAGCATAGTATATAGCTGGGGTTCAGAAAATATTTGGCAACTGACCTTGGGCTAACTGAGTTTGTCATCTGTAAAATGGAAGGCACTGATTCACTGGCTCATTCATTCAAAGATTTACTGCTTATCTCAAGTTTGCTCTAACAAATTAATGTTTTGAAACTTTTTGAAGCACTTTAAAGCATTAAGTAAAGTAATATTCTTTCTGTGTAAAGCTGACAAGGCTTCAGGTATATGATTCGTCTGTGGCAAATTAGAATTCTGAGGGCAGTAAAGCATGTCCTTATTGTGTGCCCTGCAGTGCATCCTGAAGATTTAAGGAAAAAAGATATAATAGAAGTCAACCTCAAAAAGTGCTAAAGGAACTTCTGTTTGTGGTAACACACATCTTTCAGACCACTCTGCTTTATGCTGGGGTCAGTTCAGGTAGATGACGGGTCTCATTTTTCAAGGTAAACATGCATTTTCATCCTGTTACCTAAAGCAAGGTAAAGCCTGGTCCTTAACTGTCTGTCCCTCATACAAATGATTAAATTTGGATTCAGAAAGACTATACCAAAATTAAAACCATTTTTTTAAATTTAAAATTTTAAATATGACTGTTAGCAATTTAGCCAAACCCAGACTTGCCCCTGAATGCACCTGCCTGAGAGGGAGGGAGGACTCAGTGTGAGGACTCCCTGCTCACTGGGAGGGCATTTGCAAAGCTCTTTCTTTCTTTGGCTCTGGATGCAACTCCAGCTAATATATGCTGAGGATCAAACTCTTGACAAGGAAACTGCCTGGGAGTACGACAAGGACCTCTAGCCCTCGGCAAGAACCTGGGTGACCAGCAGACGAGGGAGGTGGCCTTGGATTGGACTGTCCTGCCCATCGCCAGTGATACCTGCCCCTGGGGCTATGGGATGTGGCCTGCCCTGGCTCTGTCTGGGATGCCCCAGAGGGAAAAGGTGGTTTGGGGGTGTCTTGTTCCTTTACAGTAGGTGTGAGGAACCTGCTAGGGCCGTGGGCCCCCCGGCAGGATACGCAGCTGTCTACCAGAGAGGTGTGGCCGGGAGCAGGGTCCCCAAGTGCTGAAGCAGCAGGGCACAGCTGCAGATGGGAGGCACTAGAGGACGCAGAGCCCGGTGAGTCACTCACTTCCCTTCACTCCACAGAGAGTGTCTGGGCAACCGCCAGGACGGTCTGGAGGGGTACAGGATGGGAGTGAAGAGTTGGGTTAAGGGACAGAGGGCATGTGGATCCAGTCAAGGTCTGGGCTCCAGGTGGAACTGAAGGCGAGTAACGTGCCCAGGAGTTTGGAGGCTTGCAGGGGTGCTCTTTAAATTTAAATTGTATACCAGGGGGAAACTCAGACACCATCTAGTCCAGGGGTGCCAAGCCCTTGCTCTCCACCCTCTCTTCCCTCACCCAAGACAGACATCACTAAGGGACCCTGGTGCTCTTTCCCTCCAAGACTCGAGGCACCTCACAATCTGCAAAACAGGCCAGCCAGGTAACAATTACAAATTGCTCAGTTTGCTGACCAATGAAATGTCATGACTTTTCATGATCTGCACAGATCCATTCTCTGTACAATGAGGAATACTTGATAAGAACTCATTTAATCTGCACAGCCCCATGAGAAGGGATCATCATTAGCCCCTGTGGAAGACAAGGAGACAGCTGCATAAAGAGCTCAAGTTCATGCTGAAGGGCCCCAGATAATGAGCGGGGCGCTGGGCTCCACACCCAGAGATCCCTGCCTTGGATCCCTGGCTCTTCACCACTATGCTGACACTGTCCCCACATGGGAGAGATTCTGCCTGTAGGTTGTCACAGAGCAAATGAGCACCTATGTTTTAGAATATTGTATTTGTAGATTCATGAAACTCCAATATGCACAGGATATTAAAACCCCTCTATGAGACAATCACGGTAAAGGTGTAATTGCCTTTGTAAGCTTGCCAAATCAGAGTGTAAAAGCTTTTATGAAGTTTCAGAAATGTGACTTACCAGGCAATGGTTTATGGCCAACTGCCTTTTGATCTCTTCTGTGAAAAATACGTACTTACATGTATTGCAGGAAATCTCACCACTTCCTTCCTAAATGTTGGTCAAAAAACACTAATTACTTGACTAATGAGACTGTGAAACTTCCCTTACAGATGGTAAAATGGGCTATTTTCACCCCACAAATTTTGTTGTGACATGTCACCAAAAACATGTAGAAATGCTTCAATGGGTTTACTGTAGACAGCATGAACAATGTAAGCATATCATATAAAAATAAATTAAAAACTAATGCAAATAGTCTGTTCTTTCATAAAGGGGGAAAATACTGGTTCTGGGGGAGTAAAGCACTGATGCAGGAGACCTGTGACACAGCAACGCCCCCTCTGACAGGCACCAGACACCCTGCCCTGATGCGGGCACCCCAGCCGAGTCCGCGGCCTAAGCTGCACAATGCTGAGGACTCTGAGTTCTTCCTGTTGCCACAGGCTGAGGCAGCGTGACCCCCTTCATCTCCTCTCAGACACTCCCTGCCCGGCAACGCCTATGCTCACCTGGAAGGCAGACGGCACAGCCTCCCTTCAGCTCTGCAGTCACAGTATTTCAGATGGCCATGCCAGCACATTTGCCAAAGGAATCAGTACTGGAGACAGTGGAGCCCAGTACAAAGTAGTGCAGTTCAGGGAAGGGATGGCCTCTGCCCAGCCTGTGCTTGCAGGGGAGCCCCTGGGCTGTGGTTCTGGCACCCATGCGCAGGCATGTTGAGAAGCTGGGACTTCCTACAGGGGGTTGGGGGGGGCACTCACCTGCATCGAGGCTGCCGGTGGCCGCTGTCCAGCCCATGACAGGTGGGATGGCCCCCACAATGGCGCCGACCCAGGTGTTGGCAATGCTGAGCCTCTTCAGTGGGGTGTAGCAGCAGGTATACAGGAAAATGTTGAAGACCCCCAGGGCTCCTGTGAGTGGATTCACCCCCCAGGTCAGAAGTGCAACCCCAGGAACAGCACAGCAAACCGCAAAGGACACAGCTAGCAATGGGCTGAAAGAGAGTAGAGGACACAGAGCAATCACTTTCAAGTCCAGCCAGCCGCGCCTGGAGAATCAGAGGGGCCAAAGAGCGCACCACTATACGCGGCGTGGCGCCAGGGTGGCAGGGCTCTTCCTGGTCTGCCAGCTGGGACCAAAGAAGTTAAGAGAGGGTAGAGCACCCTGGATTCAAGTACAGGTTCTGCGACCCCCGGCTGCGGGGTGTCTCCCTTGAATCATCCGTTCAGGAGAGGATGAAGTGAGAAGTGAGGGCTGAGAGAGTGGCTGTTCTGTGCAGAGCTCTGTTCTACGGTTGGCAGGAAGCAAGTGCTGGCCACCCATAAACACTTGGAACACAATACTGTAAGATCTGCGTAAAAAATAGTGCCTTAATTCTGGAAGCAGTCCTACCCATCTATACTTTAAAAACATCACCCAATTAGCATTAATAGGTGACGAAGTGTGCCCACGTGTATCCCTGTGACAAAGCACAGCCTCAGCATGGCACCAGCTTTGCACCCACAGTGCACTGTGGGGGCTGTGCTGCAGGGACAGGGCACTTCAAGTTCAGTTTCAGAGCCGTGACTTGTTTAACGGGCATGCGATGTTCAGGAGGCGGCGGCACAGTGCTTTATATGTAATAAGGATTGCCAAGTAAAACTATAATAGTGATAATGATCAGAAGTCCGAATCTCAGCAGAGCCCACTTTTTAAAGTAGGCTTTGTGTGGAATATTGTGAAAGACTTTTTGAAAGCATAGCTGAATTGGATATACTAGTTCCTGATTACACGCATGTTTATTTACTCTTTAAGAAACCCCAGGAGGTTATTCGAGGCTGCCTTTTCCCTATAGAGGCCATAACTGTGCCTCATGGGGAGACTGTGTAGTGTCTGGAAATCCCACTCAATCACAGCCCCCACAACGTGGTCCTTGGGAAGCAGGCATCGTGGGTGAGCAGCTTTTAGGTGCTCTGCCTTTAACAACGGCCAGTTCCTTTGCCCCTTCGCCCTGCACCGACAGGGTAATGTCTACCACTCACAGGGCTCCAGTGTGCATGGCAGGAGAGGCCCTGTGCCTACACGGCTGCCCCTCCATGAAGACTACCTTGGAAAATTATGCCACAGTAGGACTCAGCCAGAAGCGGGGGCCAGGGGAGTGAGAGAGCCCACCAGTTGAAAATACACGTGATGTGAGGGCCACAGATCATGAAAGCTGGAAGTGACTGGCTGGAGAACTCTGTCTACTGCTCCGATCTGATGACCAGCACTGACTCTCCTTGCAGGCCTGTGGCTACTCTGCCCAGAAGGTGGAACCCACCAGAGTGGGAGTTTTGATGGAAAAGGAGAACATAAAGAGGACATGCTGTCAAGGTGCTTGTGACAGAAGAACTGGGAGACTTTTCAGCGCACGCTCAACCATGAGGGTTAATTTCCAAGCCCTGTTCTTGGCTACTTCTTGTGAAACATGTGGCCCGTTTCCAACCCTTACTCTGCACCCTCAAACTTTTATTCTGCCTGGTCCTTCCACCATCCCCATCCTGTAGATTCCCATTTCTGAATCTGCTCAATGATCTCTCTCTCTGCTTCTGCTGGAGAAATCTCACAAACGGGCTGTTCTGAGAGGACGGCTTACGAGTGCAGGTGCTTGGCTGGGGGGGAATCACCTCTCCCCTTCCTCAGAACAACTGTTTTAACTCCTCTCCTACTTTCCCAATGATCCCCAGCCCCCAATACCCTCAATAGAAGTCCTTCCCTCTTCTTGTAGCAGTGACACATGCCCTCATCTTTCTCCCATTTGCACTGAAGAGCACATCCTCTCCATTTTTAAAGGTAAACTCTCCACTTTTGCTCTTATTTAATCTCCTTTCGAATCTTTTATCTTCTGTCTCCACTGTCCACTGACTTCCTTGCATCCTCGGATCACTTGCTTTACCTGTATTTCCCCCAGGTTCTTACCTCTACACCTGAAACCAGGTATCCTGATGGAGTGGAGGACACGTGTCTCTATTTCTCTGATCCCCCCATTTCCTATTTGTTCCCAATTCTCTCACCCCTGGTGGAACAGACTTCTCTCAGGCAGGCAGTGATACACACATGGGCCCTGGGACCACCTATTTCCGGAGAGCATACAGTGTAATTTTCCAGATGAAATTTAGGAAGATGTCTCTGTGCTTTTACATATCACATATGCCCAGGCAGGAGAATTTGCATGGCTAAAAAGCAGTACAAATATTTTAACTGTGGTTCTTCTTTCAGTAAGGCAGTTTATAGCTTATAAGAACAGATTTTTTTTCCCCTATGGGACTGTAAAAAGCTAGTTTTATTTTGGGTGGGAGAAAAATGTGGCTCATAAACATTTTAATTTTTCCTGAATTGGACCTTGTGTAAAAAAAAGAAGGTTGTTCACTCCTTTTCCAAGGTCTGTGGAAACTGGCTGGATTCAAAGCTATTAGTGTTATGAAAAGCCCTTTTAGAAAAGCACACATGAATTTAATTTATTGAGATAGGCAATTTTATAGGGAAGTTTGGTTTCTGACCCTTGTCAGAATCACAGAAAATCATGAGGCTTAATTTTGTTGTTTAAATCAGTGTGCTCAGGGATATGAATAAAAATCGGGTAGGTTTGACAATCCACGTAAACAAAAATAATATTTACCCAGGTAGCCACAACCATTCTTAGCACCTAGACACCTCAAGGAACCCATTTCCCTCCTGGCACAAGGAGCCCTGAATCAGTGAACTTCAAGGCTTTCTTGTGATCTGGGCAAAGGAATTCCAATTGCAAGCTCTGTGAAGTTTATTTTCCTATGATGCTTTATTTTTCTTAAAACATATGTTATAAAAGCAGTACATGTTCATTTCAGCAATTTAGAACTACAGAAAATCACAAAGAAGAAATTCTAAAATATTCAGAGAAACATATTGGTTTATATCTTTCAGCCTTTTCCCAGTCATGTATCTGCTTAAAAAAATAACGAAGAACATACTGACTTGTGGTTTTGTTAGTTTATTTATTGACTGGGGTTCATAGTTCCAGTTAGGATAAATTCTTAGATGTGTGATTGCTAAGCCAGCTGACATGCACATTTTTAGGGATTTTGACCTACACTGAAAGTCTGGTCCACAGAGTTCATAGTTTACACTCCCAAGTGGGATGTGCTACTCTCAGTAGAGAAAGCCTACTGCCAGACCTGTATCCACAGGGGGTATCAAAGGAAAACATGTCTATTGAGATAGATAGTATTATCCTGATATTACAGATGAGAACCTGATATTCATCACAAGTAAAACAACTTGGTAACAGGTTTTTTTGTTGGTTTTACTTGTTGGATTTACTTGTTGGTTCATTCGTTTAATCTAGAGCTCAGCAACAGGTATGTGGGCCCACTGATGTAAATCTACTTACAGCTCCTCTTATTTCTTGGGTCTGCTGAGGGCTTGGGGTGGCTATGGCTTTCCGGCTGGTCACCTTCAGCTGGGAGCAGCGCCCTGTGGGTTTAAAAGTTCCTTCTATTTATCCCACTGAATAAATAGGCTAACTTTTTATTGCATTCCTTGACATGAAAATGACTTGGAAGCACTGAATTAAAAAACAAAAGATCTGGGATATCATATGGTGAAAGACACACATGGCCGGGGGCGCTCACGCTGGGGTGGGAGACAGTTACCCAGGCAGTGATGATACGGAGCGGGGCGAGACCCCAGTGTGTGTGGGAGTCTCGGGGGTGGATGGGGAAAGTTTCTAGGAAGAAGTGATGTTTAAACTGAGACCTGGTGGAAGGGTGGGAGACAGGCAAAGAGGGCAGAGGGAGCGTCTCGGGCAATGCGAGCAGGAGCAGGGAGAGCGGAGCTGAGAGTTCGGCACACCCTGCCCACCTGGAGTCAGCCTGAGGGTGCGGGGGCGGGGGGCAGAGGTTAGGAGGGCCGCCCTGGGACACCCGAACATTGCTTCTGGGCAAATGCAGACTCCAGGATGCTCTCTCCATTTTAAACAGGGAAGAACATGATCAGATCTGCTTTTCAGCAGGATCACTGTGCCTGCCACGATGGCCAGCGAAGATGGGCAGTGTTCCTTCGCCTCCAGAGGAAGTTCACCAGGCATTTCTGAGGAAAAAGAATCATGAGCACACCACCACACAATTTTTATTGAATGTTCAGTTGAAAGATACAGCATTCAGCTAGCTGGTACCTTTAATCTACTTTCCAGAAATTGCAAAATCTATTGGTGGAGCAAACCTAATCAGCAGGGAGAAGTGCTCCCTTTTCACTGCGCACCTCTTTGGCAGATCCACATGAAGGCGATCACAGTTCCCATTTTTAGCTCGACTGTTTTGGGCTCTACTTTGTCTTTCCCTGATCTTTTTTTTTTTTTTCTGGGGGTGGGGGGACAGTTCTGTTGCATTTTACATTCCTTTGCAAGTTAGCTTAAATCTTGCTTGAAATAAGGCCGAATAAAAGAGTTAAGTACACAAAGGGTGACTACAAGATTTTGTTTAGGATCTTTATACATAATGAAATATATCAGTAAGAGAAGCAAAGGATTCTTTTTGAAACTGCAAGCAGGAAGAGAACTAGCAAGAATAATGCTTCTGAGATAAAGAGAGTATGTATCAAGGGGCATCTGGGTTATTTTTCTGTTTGATTTACCATGAAATCTTTAAAATCATGGTGATGTTAAAGTTGTTTAACTGTTTTAATAAACAGATCTATTTCTGACACAGAAAAAGATTAGAAAAGCTTATTCATTTCTCATTTCAGTTAAACACAACTATGATTTCTGCCTTCGTGTTCATAAAAGTCAGAGCTAAATCCCAAAGACCTGAAGGGCAGTTCTGTCAAAGACTGATTTCTTGTTATTGTAGGTGAATTACTCAATATATTCTTCCTCCTAATCAGACTGCTCAGCCATCGATCAAAAATCCCAACTGCTTTTCCCATTCCCAGAGGGGTTTTGGAAACTATCCCAAACCTGGAGACACATACACAACACAGGGTTATTTTTCCTTTTATTTATTCTTTAAGTTTTTGTTTGATTTTTATTAGTTTTTTCTTGTGTTTGTGCTCCTTTTACAATTTGAATTCCTCAGCAGGTTGCTTCCATCTCAAGTGCTACTCAGAAGCCTGATTTCTAGAAGCAAGTCTAGAGAAGGCTAAGCAGGCTTCTTTGGGGTTCCGGGCTGAGCATTATCTGAGGGGAGAGGGCTGGGCTGGAAGTGGGTTAATCTGAGCGTGGTCTCTGGACCCACAGCACCGGCACCTAGGAATTGGTTAGGCATCCAGGTGGTGTGCAGGCTTGCCTACCCCCGAGACCCTCCACTACGCCATTACCCATGAGATGCTGGTTCCCCCAGGGCATGTCTGACCAAAGTGACACAGGCTGAGTCTACAGAAGTCCCCCATCTTCCCTCTATCTCCACCACTGACCATGGCTGGCCTGGGTAGGCTGCGCATTTTTAGTTGTCTTTTGATATATGTCTTTTTTTTTCTATTATTAATATACAATTACATGAGCAACATTATGGTTACTAGACTCCCCCTATTATCAAGTCCCCACCATATACCCCATTGCAGTCACTGTCCATCAGCATAGAAGGATGTTATAGAATCATTACTTGTCTTCTCTGAGTTGTACAGCCCTCCCCGTATCCTCCCACCCCACCCCCACCCCCACTACATTATGTCTGCTAATTGTAACAGCCCTTTTTTCCCCTTATCCCTCCCTTCCCACCCATCTTCCCCAGTCCCTTTCCCTTTGGTAACTGTTAGTTCATTCTTGGGTTCTGTGAGTCTGCTGCTGTTGTGTTCCTTCAGTTTTTTCTTTGTTCTTATACTCCACATATGAGTGAAATCATTTGGTACTTGTCTTTCACCGCCTGGCTTATTTCACTGAGCATAATACCCTCTAGCTCCAACCATGTTGTTGAAAATGGTAGGATTATATGTTTTTTGAAATATTCCAAGTAGAGAGAACACAGGGCAGCAAACTAGCTCTTTTATCAACTGAGGAACAGCAGCGTATCCCTCCACAGGCCCGGCTCATCCACCTTGATTTAATCAAGTCTGTCAAGTGTTTTGGATGAGCAGAAGCAGGCGTGGCAAAGCCTGGATGACTGCGGGTTCTGGGGGATGGGTGGACTGGGGTTCATTGTACTATCTCTACAATTGTCTCTTGGAATATTTTCAAAATGCAATTGTTTTAAAACATGCTTCAAGATTCTGTTTTTTTTTTAATTCTGGTTTCCATTGAGTATAGCATAACTAAGCTTGTTGCACAGGTACCAGGTAGTCTGAGTTCGAGGTCTAACTTGGATGTTAACTAGCTATGGAAAAGTGGACAAATTACCTAACCTTTCTGGTCCTTGGTTTCCTTAACTGAAGTAAGGGGCGTATTAGGGCTCTTTTGGTGGTAAGGTCGGAACCCAAGCCAAACCAGCTTTCACAAAAAGGCAGTAACAAGACCAGAGGGAAGGTGGTGGTTCTACCCCACTGAGCTGTGAGGTCTTCTTGAACAAATTATTTAACATGTTGGCCTTAATTTCTTCATCTGTAAAACGGGAGATAACTTACTGCACAGAGTGAAGAACTAAATGCATGAAGTAAATAAAGCACTTAGTGCAGTACTCACTCAATGATTCACTTGTTCGTTCATTCGTTCATTCATTCATTCATTCATTCATTCATATTTCTTACTGCCTATACAGCCAGCCACTATGCTAATTATGGATATACAGCAATGAACAAAATAGATAGCAAAGTTTAGTCTAGAAAGGAAGATAGGCACTAAATGTAAATGCCAGTACTATGAACTCTCAAATGGTAAAATAAGTTACAAGAAAAAGAACCAGAGAAACGAGACAGAATTTTTTAAGTAGGGAGGGCTTATTTAAATATAGTTGGAGGTGGGAGCTAATAAACATGCAGTAAGTTATTTCCACTCATTTATTTTTTTCAGGCTTAAGAAGATTTATGGATATATATTAGAATATGAAAATATAGGTGTACATGCTCAAGAATGTAATTTCTTAATTATAAATTATAAATGTATGATGGCTGTGAAGCATGTTTGTAATAACAATTAAAATGGCAAAAGTATTTTTATCTTATTAAAATTAAGGAGTTAATTGTATTCTATCAAATTACAAAAAAATAAGCCAACACCAGGAAAAATCAGATTGATCATGCGTAAACCATTTGTAAAAACGGTGATCTTGCATATCTACAGCAGTAGTTGTAATGGCCTTTATCAAGAACAGAGGACTTAGTATCTCTGTGAGTGCTTCTCGCTGAGGTGAATTCATATAGGGACGTTCACAAAAGTGGGGAAGTGTGATGATACTGCAAATTATTTCTGATTTTCAATAAAAAGAGAATAAATATATGAATGAGGAACATAGCACTTTTTGATGGAGGGGAGAATGGCAACAGAAAAACATGTAGCAATTTTCTTGAGCTTAGAAAATTCTTTTATGTTCATTCACTCACTCATGCAAATAGGTTCACGGCTCATGCTGACAGCCAAATGATGATTCATTTCCAAATTCATATCCAAAACTGAATCACATTTTAAACTGAGGTGTCTTCCTACTGAGCATCATTCCACTTCTGCCTTTCCTGCCCAAGGCTACAGCAGAAAAGGAACCAATAGATCTCAAGTGGGGAGAAATTTGTCACCACATTTCTATGAATTATTTATTCCTCCTTTAAAATACAGTATTTCTTTGTTTACTAAACACCAGTCCTTAGTAGTTCTATCAAAGGGGAATTTTCTAAAGAAATTAGGAATAAATGAGAAGAAATATATATGCTTTAATCTGATGCCTACTTACTGCACTTAATAAATGTAATTTAAATTACCTGACTTTTAAATAACTTACTGGAGAAATGTGGCCTTTTTGTTTAAGCAGTGTGTCAGAGAAGTCTATGAAATGTTAGATTAAATGAAAAAAGCTCTGTATTTTAAGCAGCTCTGCAGGGTAATTGGTTTATACAGGAATTAATCTCATACCTCTTCATTTTTCCAGAATAAATTATTTTTGAATTACAAAAAACATCCTTTCTTCAACAAAAGAAAACTGAAAACTTTGATCAAACCAAGCCAATTTAACTTTAATTTCCTGCCTAAATCCCACATATGAGCTTGGCCTGAGTTTTGGGGGCAAGTCCCTACAGGTAAGTGTTTTGAAAATGTCTTCCCAGAATCTTATTTAGGAATTTTCTATTTCTGAACAAGTCTCAAGTTATAGATACTGCAAAGTAGTGGAGGACTAATGTAAATTCAGAACTTAAGGAATATGTAAAGAAAATAAGGACACAAAACATATTTTATAAGAAAATTAATTACAGCAATTTTTGAAAAGGTGTAATTTGCATATAAAATGATGGTAACCTGCTTACAAAATAAGTTTAAAACATGTTTTAGACAAATTCAAGATAAGCAAGTATTTTCAGCATGGTTATATTCAGAACATGGGGCTGGCATCCTATTAAGAACAACATTTTTTTCAAGGACGGAAACAAAGCAGGTCTAAGCTAAATGAGTTTTTGAAAATTGAAAGAATCTTACTGATCTACAAGGGAGATAACAAAGATAGGCCAGTGAAAAACAAAAGCTGAAGATGAACTTTTACCCTATTGTTGACCTGTGAGATTCAGCCTTCTAATTCAGGGAGAAGTAAGTGGTAACTCTTGAATTATGCTACATCGATTCAGTTTAAATTAAGGGTCAGCTATTTGTACAAAGTGTCTGGGATTTTCAGAGAGGAGATTGTTACTGTTTGATCCCATCCATGAAAATCAAGTTTCTAAGGTGGTGGTCCGACCTCAGTGTATTTCTCAAACTCTTTGAGTGTAGGGACCACCTACTGAGTTTCTCCATTGCCCCTTCTCCCATATACCTTGTGCCTGCCACATGGGAGACACATGCTTTTCTTTTTTCCTGGTTGAGCCACTTGGCTTAATTCCCTGACAACTCCTCTCCCCCTTCTAATTGATAAGACTTAAAAAATGCAGCTTTGTTCACCTGCATAAAATAAGGGTCAATGAATTTTAAGGAGCTTTTGAAAGGTTTAAATGAGCTTTTGACCACCTGGGCACAGTGTTACCTGTGCAGTTACTCAGAGAGGAGGCTGCAGATAGGACAACTGTCTCCTGCATGTGCGCTGGGGAATCAGGCCCTTCGGTCTGGACCAGTGTTTGCAAACACACACAGCGTAGGGAACAGCTGGCAGTGTAAAGGAGAAAGTGGGCCTACTAAAAACAGGAGTTTGAGGAAATGTGGGGACTGCTACTCAGGTCTGGCTGGCAGAACCATGTGGGAATGTGCAAAAAAAAAAAGCCCAGCAATCTGGGGTTTTATGTTAAAATTTTCTATTTTTAAATGCTAGCAACTGTAGGAAATCACAGTAGGCTAAACACACAAATGCCTCTTCAGGATTTGGCCTGCTGGCTGCTGTTTGCCACCTGCGGTCTAGGTGAAAGATCTCCCCTGGGAACGGCACAGGGTTCCTCTGCCCTAGAACTGACCCCCTTACCCGCCACATCCCACCCCCACACCTCCCAAAACTTCTCACAGCCTTTTGTGTGGCCATTTCTTACTCCTCCTCTAAGATTCAGCCTAGTCATCAAATAAGTCCTCCTGAGAACATTTTCCCTCACTCTCCTCCTTCCGGCGAGGCCCTAGGGGTGGTCCACATGCCCTCTGGTTCTCACCCGCTTCTGAGGCCTTATGCTGACAGGCTCTGCGGCCTTGCCTGACCATCCCACCACAGCTTAATTTTTTTTTTTTTAGTGCCTTCACTCTGTACAATTCATCTTTACATTCCTTGCAACCAAATGTTGGTTGGTGCTCAAAATGTGGGTTGAAACACCTTTGTACAGACCATGCAAAAGAGAGAAGACTATCTCAGGTCTACCACTCACATAACAACAGTCAATGTGAACTGCATTTGATCCCATCAAATCTTTTCACATCTTATTTGAAAAGAGAGGAAATAAAGTGATAGGACCTAAGACTAAATGACTAAGACTCCAGATCATTCATCTAATTAGACTCCAGATTATTAATGCTCCTATGACTTACTTCTAAGTGGCTACAAGCAACTGACTAAGTTATTGTGATTATTGTGATATAATAGTCAATGCTTTATATTCATATTTATTAGAATATCTGAATTTTTTTTTGTTATAAAAGAGATGTGGGAACTGAATGTTCCCCCATCCCCAGGACTGCTGTCAAGAAATGTTCACAACTCATGATGCTTTGAAATAATTGTAAATGCCTTTTTTTTCTTAGGACAACGAGAGAAAGGAATGTCAGCTTTCAGAAAATCCCAGTGTTCCTCTCGTTCACCCACTGTTAACGACTAAGTGTGAAGATATGTACAAAAAAGTTTTGCTGACTCTGCCTTCATTGGTTCATAATGCTGAAATGATTTTATTTTAAGAACAAAGTTCTCTACATTAGCACTACTGTTATTAAGTTGAGACTAAATTTGTTCTTCCTGTCACCTCAAATGACTGGTTAACACTAAAAGAGATTCCTATACTTATAAGATGTTTATGTTCTGATTACATTTGCAATATACACACACCAAGAGACTAATCATAACAATCCTTAGAAACTCTGCAGAGCTCTAGCCTGGCCAGGGTACATATCCACCAGACTATGTGATGCGGTGATGAATAATATTCACAACTCCCCTACAGCCCACAAAGGCTTACATTTGCTTAAGTGCTTACTGGTAAAACCTTCAGTAAACTTGAAAAATGTCTCCTGTAAATCCTATAATACTTAAGCTAAACCCTGTTCTTTAAGTTAATAATGCCAACTAAACAATCCATTTCATTTAGAGAACTCAATCTTTGTCATTCATTTGGAAACGAGGTATTGGCCAACCCCGATTCCAAGTGTTTTAATTTATCCTTGCTAAATAACCTTTCACTCTGCTCTTATCGTTCTAACTCTCCTGCTTACAGCCCACACCTAAAGCTTCCAAGTAAGTTATGGGTCACTCTCATCTGATCCATTAAGTCGAAAAACCTAATGCTGACACGTATCATTTCCCTGTCAACATCACCAAGGTAGAAAATGGAGTATCAAAGGAGTCGTAATCAAAAAACAGATGTGTTTCAAAATAACAAGGAAGGCCTCGCTCGCCTGGGCCCACTTCTTCAGGAAGCTTTCAGAGTCCAGTCTGTCCTTATCCCTGTATTTCCCTTCTCTGACCTCCCAGGGAACTTCTTTGGACCAATTCAATCATTTCACTCAATACATATTGATGGGCTGCCTTGTCCTGTCTGCTAAGCACTTTATGCATTTGGCTCATTTTTTCATCCAGCTTATAAGCCTTTTGAGTATTATAAAAACAGAACTGACAGTGCTGGTAACATTATAGGTAATCAATAAATTCTTAATGAATTGAATTAGACATGGAAATTATTTAATTCTAAAATTTATAGAACATACATTAGGCCTTGACAGTCTAAAAAAGATTAATTTTAATTAGGATGGACTAAGAAAAAGGTTATTACTTGAAAAAAACCTCATGTAAGATACGTTAGAAATCTAAGTCTGAAAGGACTTCAAATTAGACAAAGACGGCACATTAAAGGTATATGTATCCCTCTGGCCTCTCTGAAAACAAAAAGAACATAAAACAAAAAATTCCAACTTTGACAGAACCAGGAAATAACTCCTACAGAAGAGCTGCCAAATGCAGGGAGGACAGTGAGAAAGGACACATACCTCTACACATCTGAGGCAAAGTAGAAGACCCAGTAAATATTAAATTAAGAAGAATCTCTTCCTTAAGCTTTGACTACAAGTCATGGACAGAATAAGCCATAAAGTGTGTGCATTGGGGGTGCGGGAGGTAGATCACAGCTACAAAACTACAAAATAGAACCAAGGCTTGAGCTTCATTCACATCTGACTGAGGGCTAGCTCCGGCCATGTGCAAGCAGCAGTGCTACTTAGGTACTTTTTGCTTCCCCACTCCCATGCTAATTGTCCCCATAATCTATCCCTTGACACAGGGCACAGGTCCAGGAATGAAATATTTGACTCAAAGGTGGGCAGTTTTCTCTCACAAGTTTGGAATTGGGATAGAGGACTCAGAAGGAAGGCCTTGGGGCTGTGGCTAAGGTTATCACTTTGACGAGGAGTCGATTTACGGGAAAGTGGGGTCAGAAGAGCCGGTATGTACAGACAGAAATTTTACATGAAGTGAAAACAGAGGGAGAAGCAGAGACACGTAGTAAGGTGGGAGCTAAACTGTACCTGGTGATGGGCCACTCTTTCCAGAAGTCTGGCTACAAAAAGAGAGAACAGAAGAAAAACCAGATAGCAGAGAGGGCTCAAGATGGCAGCGTGAGCAGGGTAGCGGAAATCTCCTCCCCAAACCATTTGTATTTTTGAAAATACAACAAATACAACTATTCCTAAAAGAGAGACCAGAAGATACAGTACAACAGCCAGGCTACATCTACATCTGCAAGAACTCAGCATCTCACGAAGGGGGTAAGATACAAAGCCATGATCTGGCGGGACCTGAGCACTCCCCCCACCCCAACTCAATGGCGGGAGGAAAAGAATCAGAGCGGGGAGGGAGTGGAAGCACAGGACTGCTAAATAACCAGCCCTGGTGATCTGCACTGGGAGCACAGACACACATCACATGGTGCACTGGAGATTAGAGAAATGGAAGGGCAGGATCCGAGACGGAGACTGTGACTGGGTCCCCACAGCTGCTTCCCCGGGACAAAAGAAAAGTGGGCACTTTTTAAAAAAGTCTTAATGGGGAAAGGGCCCAACAGCTGAACAAAACAGTCCCAGCACACTCAGCCAAGCAGGCTGGGAATCTTGAGGAACCTCGGGCCCCCTAACATCCTGCTGGGTAAAGCAGGTCCGAAGCCCCTCATGGCGATAAGCAGCCTGCCATTCGTTCGGCCCGGGCGGTGCTGCAAACGGACCGGCTGACCTGCCACAGCTGTGGAGCAGTGGAGAGAGGCCACACCCACAGCAACCACACAGAGTCTCCTCCCGGTGCGCAGCTAACCAGGACGGGGAGCGAAAGCTGGAACAAGGTCCAGAAGGTGTGAAGGGGCACTGTGCTTGCAGTACAACGCAGCTGGTATGGCTGCCACACCCCCTACACCCCAGCAGTGCTCTAGGCATGCCTGAGGGTGGCCCCGCCCACGGCAGCTCAGGGGATTATCCCAGAGACTGCCTCCTGGTGTGCGGGTAACCGGCACAAGCTGTGGAAGCCAGAGCAAGGTCCAGAAGGGACGAAGGGGCGCCATCCTTGCAGAAGAATGTACCCAGTGTGGCTGCCACCCCCGGCAGTGCTCTAGGCTAGCCTGAGGGCGGCCCCATCCACAGCAGCTCAGGGGATTATCCCAGAGACTGCCTCCCGGTGTGCGGGTAACCAGCACAGGCTGCAGAGAAGGGAAAGGCAAAAAAAAGCAGGAAGGGACATTGTTCTCCCAGGTGACACACATGCCACATGCCTGCGACCATTTCTATTGACATGAAAAGACAGAAGAATCTGGTTCAGTCAAAAATCACTCAGACCATTCCAGAGAGAGGGCCTGGTGGGATAGATTTAACCAATCTTCCTGAAAAAAAAATGCAAAATAAAAGTCATAACCATGCTGATGGAACTACAGAGAAATATGCAAGAGCTAAGGGATGAAGTCCAGAGGGAGATAACAGAAACGAAACAATCAATAGACAGGCTTAAGAGCAAAGTGGATGAGGTGCAAGAGACTATTAATGGAATAGAAATCAGAGAACAGGAGTACAGAGAAACTGAGGCACAGAGAGATAAAAGGATCTCTAGGGATGAAAGAAAATTAAGAGAACAGTGTGACCAATCCAAATGGAACAATATTCACATTACAGGGGTACCGGAAGAAGAAGACAGAGAAAAAGGGATAGAAAGTGTCTTTGAAGAAATAATTGCCAAAAACTTCCCTAAGCTGGGGAAGGAAATAGTCTCTGAGAACATGGAATCACACAGATCTTCCAACACAAGGGACCCAAAGAGGACAACACAAGATATATAATAATTAAAATGGCAAAGATCAAAGACAAGGACAGAGTATTAAAGGCAGCCAGAGAGAGAAAAAAGATCACCTACAAAGGAAAACGCATCAGGCTATCATCAGACTTCTCAACAGAAACATTACAGGCCAGAAGAGAATGGCATGATATATTTAAGGCAATGAAACAGAATGGCCTTGAACCAACAATATTGTATCCAGCACGATTATCATTTAAACTTGAGGGAGGGATTAAACAATTCCCAGACAAGCAAAAGTTCAGGGAATTTGCCTCCCACAAACGACCTCTACAGGATATTTTAAAGGGATGGCTCTAAATGGAAGCGCTCCTAAGGCTAAAAAATGTCACCAGAGAAAATAAAATCACAGCAGAGAAAGCAGACCATCCAAATACTAACCAAAGGCAAAAAATAAAATAAACTACCCACAAAAACAGTCAAAGAAACACAAAAGAGTATAGAATAAAACACCTAACATATAAAGAATGGAGGAGGAAGAATAAGAACGGAGAGAAATAAAGAATCATTAGACTGTGTTTATAAATACCTTAAAAACAGATTTAAGTTAGACTGTTAAGATAGTAGAGAAGCTACCCTTGAACCTTTGGTGATCACAAATCCAAAGCCTGCAATGGCAATAAGTACATATCTATCGATAATCACCCTAAATGTAAATGGACTGAATGCACCAATCAAAAGACACAGAGTAACAGAACGGATAAAAAAGCAAGACCCATCTATATGCTGCTTACAAGAAACTCACCTCAAATCCAAAGATATACACAGACTAAAAGTGAAGGGATGGAAAAAGATATTTCATGCAAACAACAAAGAGAAAAAAGCAGGTGTTGCAGTACTTGTATCAGAAAAAATAGACTTCAAAACGAAGAAAGTAGCAAGAGATAAAGAAGGACATTACATAATGATAAAGGGGGCAGTCCAACAAGAGGACATAACCATTGTAAATATATATGCACCCAACACAGGAGCGCCAGCATATGTGAAACAAATACTAACAGAACTAAAGGAGGAAATAGAATGCAATGCATTCATTTTAGGAGACTTCAACACCACTCACTCCAAAGACATATCAACCAGACAGAAAATAATAAGGACACAGAGGCACTGAACAACACATTAGAACAGATGGACCTAACAGACATCTATACCCAAAAGCAGCATGATACACATTCTTCTCAAGTGCACAGAGAACATTTTCCAGAATAGACCACATACTAGGCCACAAAAAGAGCCTCAGTAAATTCAAAAATACTGAAATTCTACCAACCAACTTCTCAGATCACAAAGGTATAAAACTAGAAATAAATTGTACAAAGAAAACAAAAAGGCTCACAAAGACATGGAGGCTTAACAACATGCTCCTAAATAACCAATGGATCAATGACCAAATTAAAACAGAGATCAAGCAATACATGGAGAAAAATAACAACAACAGTACAAAGCTCCAACTTCTGTGGGACACAGCAAAAGCAGTTCTAAGAGGAAAGTATATAGCAATCCAGGCCTATTTAAAGAAGGAAGAACAATCCCAAATGAATAGTCTAAAGTCATAATTATTGAAACTGGAAAAAGAAGAAATGAGACCCAAAGTCAACAGGAGGGACATAATAAAGATCAGAGAAGAAATAAATAAAATTGAGAAGAATAAAACAATAGAAAGAAATCAACGAAACCAAGAGCTGGTTCTTTAAAAAATTAAACAAAATAGATAAACCCTTAGCCAGACTTATCAAGAAAAAAAGAGTCTACTCACATAAAGAGAATCAGAAATGAGAAAGGAAAAATCACTACGGATCCCACAGAAATACAAAAAATTATTAGAGAATACTATGAAAATCTATATGCTAACAAGCTGGAAAACACAGAAGAAATGGACAACTTCTTAGAAAAATACAACCTTCCAAGACTGACCAAGGAAGAAACAGAAAATCTAAACAGACCAATTACCAGCAATGAAATTGAATTGGTAATCAAAACACTACCCAAGAACAAAACCCCCGGCCAGATGGATTCACCTCTGAATTCTACCAGACATATAGAGAAGAAATAACACCCATTCTCCTTAAAGTTTTTCAAAAAATAGAAGAGGAGGGACTACTTCCAAACTCATTCTATGAAGCCAGCATCACTCTAATACCAAAACCGGGCAAAGACCTCACCAAAAAGAAAATTACAGACCAATGTCCCTGATGAACGCAGATGCAAAAATACTCAACAAAATATTAGCAAACCGAATTCAAAAATACATCAAGAGGATCATACACCATGATCAAGTGGGATTCATCCCAGGGATGCAAGGATGGTACATTCGAAAATCCATTAACATCATCCACCACATCAACAAAAAGAAGAACAAAAACCACATGATCATCTCCATAGATGCTGAAAAAGCATTTGACAAAATTCAACATCCACTCATGATAAAAACACTCAACAAAATGGGTATAGAGGGCAAGTATCTCAACATAATAAAGGCCATATATGACAAACCCACAGCCAACATCATACTTAACAGCAAGAAGCTGAAAGCTTTTCACCTAAGATCGGGAAAAAGACAGGGATGCCCACTCTCCCCACTGTTATTCAACATAGTACTGGAGGTCCTAGCCATGGCAATCAAACAAAACAAAGAAATATAAGGCATCCAGATTGGTAAAGAAGAAGTCAAACTGTCACTGTTTGCAGATGACATGATATTGTACATAAAAAACCCTAAAGACTCCACTCCAAAACTACCTGAACTAATATCTGAATTCAGCAAAGTTGCAGGATACAAAATTAATACACAGAAATCTGTTGCTTTCCTATACACTAACGATGAGCTAACAGACACTGAAATCAGGGAACAATTCCATTCACAATTGCATCAAACAAATAAAATACCTAGAAACAAACCTAATGAAGGAAGTGAAAGACCTATACTCTGAAAACTACAGGACACGCCTAAGAGAAATTAAAGAGGACACTAACAAATGGAAATTCATCCCATGCTCTTGGCTAGGAAGAATAAATATTGTCAAAATGGCTATACTACCTAAAGCAATCTACAGATTCAATGCAATCCCTATCAAAATACCAACAGCATTCTTCAACGAACAGGAACAAATAGTTCTAAAATTCATATGGAACCACAAAAGACGCCAAATAGCCAAAGCAATCCTGAGAAGGAAGAATAAAATGGGGGATCTCGCTTCCCAACTTCAGCTCTACTACAAAGCCACAGTAATCAAGACAATTTGGTACTGGCACAAGAACAGACC
Organism: Smutsia gigantea; assembly: GCA_032199065.1. Lineage (NCBI taxonomy): Eukaryota > Metazoa > Chordata > Mammalia > Pholidota > Manidae > Smutsia > Smutsia gigantea. The sequence continues at coordinate 133,213 of JAVSCE010004484.1, forward strand.
CACAGACAAGTGGAACAGAATATAGAGTCCAGATATTAACTCAAACATATACGGTCAATTAATATATGATAAAGGAGCCAATGGATATACAATGGGGAAATGACAGCCTCTTCAACAGCTGGTGTTGGCAAAACTGGACAGCTAGATGCAAGAGAATGAAACTGGATTACTGTCTAATGCCATACACAAAAATAAACTCAAAATGGATTAAAGACCTGAATGTAAGTCATGAAACCAGAAAACTATTAGAAAAATGCACAGGTAAAAATCTCTTGGATGTAAACATGAGCAACTTCTTCATGAACATATCTCTCCGGGCAAGGGAAACAAAAGCAAAATCAACAAGTGGGACTATATCAAGCTGAAAAGCTTCTGTACAGCAAGAACACCATCAGTAGAACCAAAACACATCCTACAGTATGGGACAATATATTCATAAATGACATATCCGATAAGGGGTTGGCATCCGAAAAATATATAAAGAGCTCATGCACCTCAACAAACAAAAAGCAAATAATCCAATTAAAAATGGGCAGAGGGTCTGAACAGACACTTCTCCAAAGAAGAAATTCAGATGGCCAACAGGCACATGAAAAAATGCTTCACATCACTAATCATCAGAAAAATGCAAATTAAAACCAAAATGAGATATCACCTCACACCAGTAGGATGGCCACCATCCAAAACACAAACAACAACAAATATTGGCGAGGATGTGGAAAAAGGGGAACTCTCCTACACTACTGGTGGGAATGCAAATTAGTTCAACCATTGTGGAAAGCAGTATGGAGGTTCCTCAAAAATCTCAAAATAGAAATACCATTTGACCCAGGAATTCCACTCTAGGAATTCACCCTAAGAATGCAGCAGCCCAGTTTGAAAAAGACATATTCACCCCTATGTTTATTGCAGCACTATTTGCAATAGCCAAGAAATGGAAGAAACCTACGTGTCCATCAGTAGATGAATGGATAAAGAAGATGTGGTACATATACACAATGGAATATTATTCAGCCATAAGAAGAAAACAAATGTTACCATTTGGAACAACATGGATGGAGCTAGAGAGTATTATGCTCAGTGAAATAAGCCAGGCGGAAAAAGACAAGTATCAAATGATTTTACTCATATGTGGAGTATAAGAGTAAAGAAAAAAAGTGAAGGAACAAAACAGCAGCAGACTCACAGAACCCAAGAATGGACTAAGTTACCAAAGAGAAAGGGACTGGGGAGGATGGGTGGGAAGGGAGGGACAAGGGGGAAAAAGGGGCATTACGATTAGCAGACATAATGTTGGGGGGCCATGGGGAGGGCTGTCCAACTCAGAGAAGACAAGTAGTGACTCTATAGCATCTCACTATGCTGATGGACAGTGACTGTAACGGGGTATGTGGTGGGGACTTGATAATGTGGGGAGTCTAGTAACCATAATGTTGTACATGTAATTGCAGATTAATGATACCGAAAACAAAAACAAAAAGAAAAAACAGATGGCGCAGCTGATCTGGACTTTTCATATAGAAGAAACATGTCTCCAGATACTTAGTCAGGAGAAGAGGAGCCAACGGGGCTTTGGGCTTGAAGACGTACTGAGAGTGCGCAGGGGGCCAGAGCCAAACACCTGCTCTCAGCAAGCTGGCCTCTGGCCTCACAGCCTGGGGACTGTACGATGGAAATGGGGTCCCCCCCAAGAGCCCTGTGGGCCCCAACAGCTTCCAAAAATAGCTGTTAGATTGGGCAGCTACAATCTGCTGTGGAAACTGGGCCTGCTAAAAATAACTGAGGTATCTCTTAAGAAGAACTATTGGGACACTCACTTTTAACCACTCCTCTTCCTCTGACCTCTGCTCTTGGCCATCCTAAAACTACCGAATCTATTTAGGACGTATGTTACCAGTACCCATAAGCTTCATTAAATAGGAGTTCAAGGACACTGGTTACCTGCCCGATACATAAGGGGTGGAAGGGAGTTACCAGTGAGGATAGAGAAACAGGAGGCCCAGAGGCGCCATAGATAAAGCACTTGTTGATATTGCCAGTGACAGAGCCACCTGCCAACATGTGCATCCAGACTGCAAGAAGCTCTGCGGCCCTTAGGCTGTGCCCGCTGCACTCACACTCAGCCTCAGGGGAATGGACGCAGTGGCGTGGCTCTGCATTAACAGGGATAAACTGTGGTGAGGAGCCAATACCAGAGGTTAAAACAGCGCCATTCTGAGCCTCTGGCATACTTCTCTCCAGAAGTCCTTAGATGCAGATGCTAAAGCTCTTTAGCCAAATGCACATTCACTCTGAGGTTATCCACTGCATCTGGGATGCTTCCTAAGTCATGTAGGTACGATGTATTCAAATTCATCAAGTGGCCTCCAAGCCATTAAAGATTCTGATACATAATTCTACAAAAAAGGCCCCAGAGCTGAAGTAAAAAGCAGAAAGCCATGGGGTCAAGTGTTTCCACAGGAATTACATTTGGTAAATAGAAGCTACAAAAGGATGTTTCTATTAACCACCTGCAGTTATTGTGAGACCATAGTGTTCCTTAGAATAGACAATCAGAATAACTAATGACTTCTCGTGTCCCTACAAGAGTTAGAATGAATTTAAACATGTCATCTTTGTATAAAAATGCCTTCTCTTTCCACTAGTGAGGAAAACAGGAAAAGCAGTATTTTACCAAACAGTTGGTAAGAAAGACAATGGTTCTTTTTAACTGTTTTAGTCTAAGTAATACCTTAGACATACAGATTTGGCATTTTATGTGGGTATTAAAGAGACAATTAAAAGTACTGTCTTCTGCACTCTCCTTGGGGAAATGAAACAAATAATAATAATGTAATTACATAGATTTTATTCTTGTTAAACGGTATTTGTGTTGTAAAGATTTTACCCTTTGATTCTCAAAAAAATTAGAGAATTGTTGTTGCTTAAAATGCTAAGGGTCTGTTTATATTGTAATGAACTATTTCAGAAACAGTCAATTATATTACTATTCATCATTTATTAAATATATTCAGTGTCACTGTATCCTTCATCTGAAACAATGCAGACAAACAGTGGCAGGTCAGTAAAAACAAAGGCAAGCATACTAAGACCGGCACCTGAAGATGCGAGAGGGCTGGGTTTTCATTCTTGAAACATGGTAGAGCTGCAGTTATATTAGGTCAGCCCTAAGGTGAAAATACATCACACTCAAAATTATCCTTCAAGATCTCCTGAAGTCATCCCATAAAGTACATGCAAGGTTATGCATGTATAGTTCTGAAAAGTGATGGCTATGTCCACTAAAGTTTGAGGCTCACTGAGTTAAACTAACAGAGGAAACAAAAGAAACAGCTATGTTTAGATGGCTGGGCTTTGAAGATGAGTCTCAGCGAAGGAGAGATGGCGGAGGCTACAGGGCCGTTTCTGTGCTGGGTTTACTCCATTCTGTCTGAGCGCTGAGCTCCCTATTTCCCCAGATGCCCCATGACCCCGAGTGATGTGTTTGTGCGTGTGGCTGTGAGGATCCGACCGGACATGCTGGGGCTGCTGCCTGTCTGCTGTCTGCTCAGTGAATCATGCGGCATCTGCATAAAGAGCTGGAGAACTTATGTAAGGGGGGTAACATAGAGACAGGAGAGAGACATTCTTAAGGGACAAATCAAAGTTGCAGAGCAGAGTAAAGGAGGGACATGCAGGTAGAGAGGAGCTGGAGGAGCAAAGGCAGGCAGGGTTCTTCTGGGGGAGACCAGGGAGCCACAGGAAAGAGGGGAAGGCTTTGAAAAACAGACACCATTTAGTTGAAATTGTAGGTGGCCAGCCTAAATTCCAAACCAAGCAACAGCAAAACTTCACCTCTTCTGCAACCACCTGGGTCCAAGCTATCATCAACTCACCCCTAGCCCTGCAACATGTCCCTCTGCTCACTCCTGTGACCCTACATCCATTCTGAGAAGTTCTTTCAAAAACGTAAATCTGGTCACACCAATCCCATACTAATGACTCACTTCTGGCTTCCCACTGCACACAGAATACAGGCGTACTTCTGGCTTCATCTCACACCACTCTGCCTGCCCACACTGGCCTCCTGTCCATTCATTGCGTCAGGCACACCGTGGCTGCCTGGGGTCTGTGCTTCCTGCTCCCTCCGCCCCTGATGCCTCCTGGTCTCTGGCTCCCTATCCTCCTGTCCTTCAGCTCTCAATGCAAATGCCACTTCCTCAGAAGCAGCATGCGCTCTCTAAGGTGGTGTCCACCAACTGTTCTATATCAGCATGCTGGTTGCTTCTTTTCTACCCAGATGACTACCTGGAGGGATCTCTTAGAGTTCATTTGCTCCTGGTTCATCATCTGCCTCCCCTACTGGACCTGGTTCACCCGGTCCCAAGCCAGCAGTTAGCCAGGGGCCAGCACCCAGAGATGCCCAGCACATGACTGATGAAAAAGCAGCAATGGCCAGCTGGCAATAGTGCTATGCTCACTGTCTGTTTACAAGGACAGTCACACTCTCATACAACCCTACGGGGTCAGGGCATTATCCCCAGTCTACAGGAGAGGATGCAGCAGGTATAGGCAGAGGGGCTGGATTTGAGTCCAGGCAGTGGGACCCCAAATCTACCCTAAAGCTCTATACTCTATATCAATATGGTCCTCAGGGAAAACCAAATGCTCTGGAAATCCAGTCTAAGACATACAGTAGTTTTACACGCACTAAAATTCAGGTGTACACTTAGTTCTGAGTCCTGAAGAAGATAAACAATTCTGTAACCACCACCACAATCAAGATATACAACATTTCTAGCACCCCAAAAAGTCCCTTCACACCCCTCTGTAATTAGTCCCTACCCCTTAGCCCTGGTCCCTGGTAACCACTGATCTGACTTCTGTCCCTACAGTTTTGGCTTTCCAAAATGTCAATCAAGAATACAGAACCACAGAATGTGTAGCCTTTGTGTCTGTCTTCTTTCACTCACAACGCTTTTGAAATTTATCCTTGTCGCTGCACGTATCCATTCACCAGCTGAGGGGCATTCAGTCTGTTTTCAGTAATAAGGAATTAAACTGTTACACACATTCATGTACAAGTCTTTATGTGGACAATGTTTCCACACACACAGGAGTGGGTTGTATGGTAATGTTTGTTTATAGGAATCTGCCAAACTATTTTCCAGTACTTGTACCATTTTGCACTCACACGAGCAATACATGAAAATTCCAGCCATTCTACATCCTTGCCAGCATTTAATATTATTATTTTTTAAAATCTTGGGCCATTCTAACAGGCATATAGCGGTACCTCACTATGGTTTAATTTGCATCTTCCCTAATGACAAATGATGTTGAAAATCTTTCTATGTGTTTATCTAACATTTGTATCTCCTCTTTAGTCAAGTGTTTAAATCTTTGGTTCATTTTTTTAACTGGGTTGTTTTCTTGTTATTAAGCTTCATATATAAGGATTCTTTATATATTCTGGACACAAGTCCTTTATCAGGTCATATTTGCAAATACTCCCAACTCTGTGGCTTATCTTTTCCTTTCTGTAAGTTTAAGTGTTCAAGGAGCAGAATTTTCAAAAATTTTGATGGAAGTCTAATTTACCCATTTGTTCTCTTACGGTTTGTGCTTTCTGTGTTTTAAGTAAGAATTCTCTACCCAGCCCAATTTCACAGCTCATGCTATGTCAGAAGAGCAACTCCTATTTTGGATTTTCTATCTGGTGCCCCAGCTAAGTTCACTTATTAATTCCAGCAGCTTTTTCACAGATGTGCTTGAATTTTCCATGTAAACAATTTTCCATTGTCTGTGAATAAAAAGATTTATTTCTTCCTTCCCAATCCCTATGCCTTTTTTTCCTTTTTTTTGCTTTGTACTAATTAGAAGCTCCAGAGCCACGCAGCCCATGATCCAATTCCTACACAACAGCGCTCGCAACTCAGTGTGGCAGGAACATCTCCTCGACATCCCCCCACCACCCCCGCTATATCTCCTCACTGTTTTCCTACACAAACCCTTCACTCTAAGTCCAGCCAGGGCATTTTTTTTATCTTTAAGCACATTTTGCGCCGCCCCCTTGGTACTCCGGCTCACCACGCCCATCTTGCCTGGTGTAGTCTTGGCTTACTCTCTGCCTGTACAAAGTCAGTTTGTCAGGCCAGGGCTGCAGCCTCCCTCTCCAGTCTTCATGCTCTCTCTCGTGATTCTCCGCTCCTGTCACAGGGCCTTCTCACTGCCTTGACAGCACACGTCATGTAGTCCTGTCTTGGAGGCTTCACTTTTGTATTTTCCTCACTTGGGGGGTCATTTCTCCGTCTCCAACACCTGTCCATCATCGCCTGCCTGTCCATTCACCTACCCCCCGATGGGCAACACCGATCTGCCAGATGTGATGGCTAGAATGCACAGTCCCATGTTACGGATTTTGTTTTGTTCACTGCTCTATCAGAGCACTGAAAATGGTGCTTAGCACATATTAGGCACTGGAGGTAAACAGATGGAAGACTCAGTGTTTGAGAAGAGCCCCCAGTGTAACAGAGAAAGAAGCACCAGGAACTAGTACTTAGTGTGCTAACAAGCAGTGCTGTGACAGGGTGCGCAGCACAAGGAAAGTGTCAAGGCTGACGTCCAGTGCCACCTCCCTGGACTTCGGGAGCACTACCCCCCCAGAGGAAGTACTGCTTGACATAAATCTACCAGATAATGGAAGGGCAAGGTTAGCACACCTGGCAGAGATGAGAGAAAGCATGGCTTTCAGCAAAAATGCAGCGGCTCCATGTAGTCACAGTATAACATAAAGGATGAATGAGAAAAGGTGCAAACGGGGGCAATGGCCAGTGTCTGAAAGGCCTTGTGTGACACAGTTAAGAACTGAAAGCAAGTATTTTTGCCTTAAATATATTTAGAAGACTTCAAAAGGTTTTAAGCCAGAAACCAATGAGATGACTTAAGGAAAACCTATTTGCCACTGAGGAGAAGACAGATGGAAAGAGTTAGAGAGAAGGTAGAGACACTGCTGTCCTTGCCCACGCACAACTGGTGGTGGTCTTGACTACCGCAGGGGGGCAGGGCAGGCTCCAGGGCAACTTCCAGGCTGGAAAGACACTGTCTTTGGGATGTGCAGATGAGTGGAGCAGAACAAGAAAGTCCACAAGGACTTCTGGGTGCTCCACTATGGAATGTGAGGGAACAGTATATAAGGAGACAGTTTGGGAGAGAAAATGAGAACCGGTATTTTCAAAGGGTCCAGGCTCCGGAGAGTGATCCAGGCTGGAGGTACAGCGTGGAATGGACTGCGCGAGGGAAAGAGGGAGACAAAGAGGCTAACAGGCACAACAAAGGAACAGCGAGGGGGAACAGAAGGAAGAGAAGCCTGGGCAGGAATGCACTTCTCATTCAGCTCCCAGACATCCCACCCAAGGCACCCTGACCTCCTCAGTGTGGGTTGGGTTCCCCTCTTTGGCTCCCACCTCACCCAAGCACGCCCCTATTGCAGTATTTACCACTGCACCTTCGGCGTCCAGCATGTGCCTGCTAGGAGGCAAAACCCAAACACACACTTGCTGCCAGAACTGTCCCTTTGACAGCTCTTAGTGTCCTCGGGTACGTGCACTGCCGTGTCCTCAGAGGATTCTAAGAGAACAGACCATGTCATTCACATCTTTGTGACCCTAGCAACTAGCCCACTTCTCACTAAGGACACCACTCTCTGTAAGCGTGTCCTGAGGATGGTGGTCTGAGTGAAGTTTGAAACCTGCCACTGTCTACTTTACACCGTGGCTGGGCCACTGAAGCGTGATCGTAAAACACACAACTTTCACTTTGAGTTCTTTTATTTGCCAAGTCCTTCTCTCTATCCCTTGACACTAATCCGAATTTCTTTTTTACATTACTGCCTGATAAGTATTGAAATACTTCTATTTTAAAGCAAATTCTGAAAACAGGTGAAAATTCAGCAAACAACTCTGTATTTCTCTAGTTTTAAACCTGCTCCTCCAACAACGCACTCCAACTTACATGATTTTTGGGATTATACTGTTATCCTCACAACAATGCTATGAGATGAACAAGGTCAGAATTATGATCCCTACATGTCAAGGCATGGTGGAAAGATTAATTCAGTGACTTGCCCAAGCTTATCATCAGTTTTGGAACATTTTTTTACTAGCCTGTGATTACCATATGAAAAATACCTGAAGACTGAGACGTTTTCTGTTATGTGAACTTTTTAAAAATTGCAAATTAGCTTTCTCCAGGCACTAAGTGAGAAGTGGCTTATACTGAATCTGACTTTCTAATAAGAAAGTGACCTTCTCTGACATGGACCTTCACTACATGACTTTGAGTTTGTGGACTCAATGTGGTCAGCGGGTTTACTCCCTGATCCATGAATGAGGTGTGTTCTCTGCCAGAGATCAAAGGGAGCTCTAAGTCAGCTCCCTCCTCACAATAATCACTCAGAGTCATGACATTTTTGCCAGAAATGTCCAAACAAGTCAGTGGACCTTATTCACCATTTCTGATTTATAAGAAAATAAAGATATTGAGTGTCATTTTTAAAAAGCTAAAGAGGTCTGTATTACAGTGTCTACCCACAAACTGACTTAAATACATTATACTTTCTATTTATGTGCTTTTTTCTCTTCGACGCAAAATAAGCAACTGGAATTTGAACGAAAAAGCCTTAAAATTAAGGGAATTCTAGAACATCAAAACAACACTACCATCCCCTGTATATCAGATGATACAGTTATCATCAAAACTGGACACTGCTGACAGTGAGAGGGGACACTATCAGTAATGCAGGGGCACAACAGGAGTGTCCAGGGACACACCAGGGTGAACGGTCACCGACCTGCGGCCTGCTTTACAGTCCTTCCATGTGGCAGAGAACTTTCCCTCCATCTTCTCTTTGATCCCAGACATCCCCTGATACACACCTAACACTGGCACCTTCTCTGCTCTTCCTTTCAGTGTCTCATTTTAGTCCCTGCATCAGGCTGAACTGCTAGAGATGAAACCTTGGTAGTCTGGCCAAGAGCTCCCACATCCTCCCACCCCCTCACCCCCACTCGTGTCCAGGCCATACACTCTGCACGGTTCTCACTGGGGGCTGCCCTTTGGTGTGGCTTGCACCACGAGAAGCCTTAGAAATCTGCTATCTGCTTCCTTTGTATAAATACAGAGGATATTTTTCTGATATTATCACCAAGGGTCCCTGCTTACTTTTTAAGAACTAAGAGACAGATTTTGATTTCCCTAGTGTGGTATTTTCTTCTCTTGGAAAAGAAGACTTACAGAGACAGTTACGTGTAGTGGCTAGGAACTCAGGGTGTGGAGTCAAGCAGACTAGGCCAAATTTTTGTTTTGCCACTTATTCGTGATACCTGGATCCTCAGTTTTCTCACTTGAGTATTGAGGGGAATTTAACAGCATGTATCTCATGGAGCTATGCGGAGATTTTAACATAAACAATGCCTGTAACGCTCATCATTACAGTTTTTGTAATAATTTATTTTGGTATCATTAATATACAACTACATGTGCAATATTATGGTTATTAAACTACCCCCTTCATCAGGTGCCCCCCACCAACCCCATTACAGTCACTGTCCATCAGCATAGTGAGATGCTATAGAATCACTACTTGTCTTCTCTGAGTTGTACAGTCCTCCCCATACCCCCACAACATTACATCTGCTAATCGTAATGCCCCTTTTCCCCCCTTATCGTTCCCTTCCCACCCATCTTCCTCAGTCCCTTTCACTTTGGTAACTATTAGTCCGTTCTTGGGTTCTGTGAGTCTGCTGTTTTGTTCCTTCAATTTTTTTCTTTGTTCTTATACTCCACATATGAGTGAAATCATTTGGTACTTTTCTTTTTCGGCTTGGCTTATTTCACTGAGCATAATACCCTCTAGCTCCATCCATGTTGTTGCAAATGGTAGTATTTGTTTTCTTCTTATGGCTGAATAATATTCCATTGTGTATATGTACCACCTCTTTATCCTTTCATCTACTGATGGACACTTAGGTTGCTTCCATTTCTTGGCTATTGTAAATAGTGCTGCAATAAACATAGGGGTGCATCTGTCTTTTTCAAACTGGGCTGCTGCATTCTTAGGGTAAATTCCTAGGAGTAGAATTCCGGGGTCAAATGGTATTTCTATTTTGAGTTTTTTGAGGAACCTCCATACTGCTTTCCACAATGGTTGAACTAATTTGCATTCCCAACAGCAGGGTAGGAGGGTTCCCTTTTCTCCACATCTTTGCCAACATTTGTTGTTGTTTGTGTTTTGGATGTTGGCCATCCTCACTTGTGTGAGGTGATATCTCATTGTGGTTTTAATTTGCATTTCTCTGGTGATTAGCGATGTGGAGCATCTTTTCATGTGCCTGTTGGCCATCTGAATTTCTTCTTTAGAGAGGTGTCTATTCATATCCTCTGCCCATTTCTTAATTGGATTATTTGCTTTTTGTTTGTTAAGGTGAGTTCTTTACATATTTTGGATGTCAACCCCTTATCGGATACGTCATTTAAGAATATATTCTCCTATACTGTAGGATGTCGTTGTGTTCTACTGATGGTGTCCTTTGCTGTACAGAAGCTTTTCAGCTTGACATAGTCCCACTTGTTCATTTTTGCTTTTGTTTCCCTTACTCGGTGAGGTATGTTCATGAAGAAGTCGCTCATGTTTATGTCCAAGAGATTTTTGCTTATGTTTTTTTCTAAGAGTTTTATGGTTTCATGACTTACATCCAGGCTTTTGATCCATTTTGAGTTGACTTTTGTGTATGGGGTTAGACAGTAGTCCAGTTTCATTCTCTTACATGTAGCTGTCCAGTTTTTCCAACACAGCTGCTGAAGAGGCTGTCATCTCCCCATTGTATATCCAAGGCTCCTTTATCAAATATTAATTGACCATATATGCTTGGGTTAATGTTTGGATTTTCTATTCTGTTCCACTGGTCTGTGGGTCTGTTTTTGTGCCAATACCAAATTGTCTTGATTACTGTGGCTTTGTAGTAGAGCTTGAAGTCAGGGAGCGTAATTCCCCGTTTTATTCCTCCTTCTCAGGATTGCTTTGGCTATTCGGGGTCTTTTGTGGTTCCATATGAATTTTAGAATTATTTGTTCCAGTTCATTGAAGAAAGCTATTGGTAGTTTGATAAGGATTGCGCTGAATCTGTAGATTGCTTTAGGTAGTATAGCCATTTTGACAATATTTATTCTTCCTAGCCAAGAGCATGGGATGCATTTCCATTTGTTAGTGTCCTCTTTAATTTCTCTTAGGAGTGTCTTGTAGTTTTCAGAGTACAGGTCTTTCACTTCCTTCATTAGGTTTATTCCTAGGTATTTTATTCTTTTTGATGCAATTGTGTATGGAATTGTTTTTCTGATTTCTCTTTCTGTTAGTTCTTCGGTAGTGTATAGGAAAGCAACAGATTTCTGTGTGTTAATTTTGTATCCTGCAACTTTGCTGAATTCAGATATTAGTTCTAGTAGTTTTGGAGTGGACTCTTTAGGGTTTTTTATGTACAATATCATGTCATCTGCGAATAATGACTATTTGACTTCTTCTTTACCAATCTGGATGCCTTGTATGTCTTTGTTTTGTCTGATTGCCATGGCTAGGACCTCCAGTGCTATGCTGAATAACAGTGGGGAGAGTGGGCATCCCTGTCTTGTTCCCAATCTTAGGTAAAAAGCTTTCAGCTTCTCGCTATTAAGTATGATGTTAGTTGTGCGTTTGTCATATATAGCCTTTATGATGTTGAGGTACTTGCCCTCAATACCCATATTGTTGAGAGTTTTAATCATGAATGGATGCTGAATTTTGTCAAATGCTTTTTCAGCATTTATGGAGATGATCATGTGGTTTTTGTTCTTCTTTTTGTTGATGTGGTGGATGATGTTGATGGATTTTCGAATGTTGTACCATCCTTGCATCCCTGGGATGAATCCCATTTGATCGTGGTTTATGATCCTGTTGATGTATTTTTGAATTGTTTGCTAATATTTTGTTGAGTATTTTTGCATCTGCGTTCATCAGGGATATTGGTCTGTAATTTTCTTTTTTGGTGAGGTCTTTGCCCGGTTTTGGTATTAGAATGATGCTGACTTCACAGAATGAGTTTGGACGTAATCCCTCCTCTTCTATTTTTGGAAAACTTTAAGGAGAATGGGTGTTATTTCTTCTCTATATGTCTGGTAGAATTCAGAGATGAATTCATCTGGCCGGGGGTTTTGTTCTTGGGTAATTTTTTGATTACCGATTCAATTTCGTTGCTGGTGATTGGTCTGTTTAGTTTTTCTGTTTCTTGCTTGGTCACTTAGAAGGTTGTATTTTTCTAAGAAGTTGTCCATTTCTTCAAGGTTTTCCAGCTTGTTAGCATATAGACCCTCATAATATTCTCTTATAATTCTTTGTATTTCTGTGGGGTCCGTCGTTATTTTTCCTTTCTCTTTTCTGATTCTGTTTATGTGTGTAGATTCTCTTTTTCTCTTAATGAGTCTGGCTAGGGGTTTATCTATTTTGTTTATTTTTTCAAGGAACCAGCTGTTTTATTGATTTTTTTTCTATTGTTTTATTCTTCTCAATTTTATTTCTTCTCTGACCTTTTTTATGTCCCTCCTTCTGGTGACTTTGGGCCTCATTTGTTCTTCTTTTTCCAATTTCAGTAATTGTGTCTTTAGACTATTCATTTGGGAATATTCTTCCTTCTTTAAATAGGCCTGGATTGCAATATAGTTTCCTCTTAGAACTGCCTTTGCTGCGTCCCACAGAAGTTGGGGCTTTGTGTAGCTGTTGTCATTAATCTCCATATATTCTTTGATCTGTTTTAATTTGGTTGTTAATCCACTGATTAATTAGGAGAATGTTGTTAAGTCTCCATGTATTTGTGAGCCTTTTTGATATCTTTCTAAAATTTATTTCTAGTTTTATACCTTTGTGATCTGAGAAGTTGGTTGGTAGGATTTCAATATTTTTTAATTACCTGAGGTTCTTCCTGTGGCCTAGCATGTGGTGTATTCTGAAAAATGTTCCATGTGCTCTTGAGAAGAATGTGTATCCTGTTGCCTTTGGATGTAGAGTTCTGTAGATGTCCATCTGTTGTAGTGTGTTGTTCAGTGCCTCTGTTTCTTTACTTCTTCTCTGTCTGGTTGATCTGTCCTTTGGAGTGAGTGGTGTGTTGAAGTCTCCTAAAATGATTGCATTGCTGTCTATTTCCTCCTTTAATTCTGTTAGTATTTGTTTCACATATGCTGGCGCTCCTGTGTTGGGTGCATATATATTTACAATGGTTATATCTTTCTGTTGGACTGACCCCTTTATCATTATGTAATGTCCTTTTTTATGTTTTGCTACTTTCTTCATTTTGAAGTCTATTTTGTCTCATACAAGTACTGCAACACCTGCTTTTTTCTCCTTGTTGTTTGCATGAAATATCTTTTTCCATCCCTTCACTTTTAGTCTGTGTATATCTTTGGGTTTGAGGTGAGTCTCTTGTAGGCAGCATATAGATGGGTCTTGCTTTTTTATCCATTCTGTTACTCTGTGTCTTTTGATTGGTGCATTCAGTCCATTTACATTTAGGGTGATTATTGATAGATATGTACTTATTGCCATTGCTGCCTTTAGATTCGTGGTTACCAAAGGTTCAAGGGTAGCTTCTTTACTATCTTAACAGTCTAACTTAAATCTGTTTTTAAGGTATTTATAAACACAGTCTAATGATTCTTTATTTCTCTCCCTTCTTATTCTTCCTTCTCCATTCTTTATATACTAGGTGTTTTATTCTTTGCCTTCAGTTAGTATTTGGATGGTCTGCTTTCTTTGCTATGATTTTATTTTCTCTGGTGACATCTTTTTAGCCTTACGAGTGCTTCCCTCTAGAGCAGTCCGTTTAAGATATCCTGTAGTGGTGGTTTATGAGAGGCAAACTCTCTCAACTTTCACTTGTCTGGAAATTGTTTAATCCCTCCATCATATTTAAATGATAATCGTGCTGGATACAATATTCTTGGTTCAAGGCCTTTCTGTTTCATTATGTTAAATATATCATGCCATTCTCTTCTGGCCTGTAAGGTTTCTGTTGAGAAGTCTGATGATAGTCTGATGGGTTTTCCTTTGTAGGTGATCTTTTTTCTCTCTCTAGCTGCCTTTAATACTCTGTCCTTATCTTTAATCTTTGCCATCTTAATTATTATGTGTCTTGGTGTTGTCTTCCTTGGGTCCCTTGTGTTGGGAGATCTGTGCGCTTCCGTGGACTGCGAGACTATTTCCTTCCCCCAGATGGGGAAGTTTTCAGCAATTATTTCTTCAAAGACCCTTTCTATCCCTTTTTCTCTCTCTTCTTCCTCTGCTACTCCTATAATGTGAATATTGTTCCGTTTGGATTCGTCACACAGTTCTCTTAATATTCTTTCATTCCTAGAGATCCTTTTATCTCTCTCTGCCTCAGCTTCTCTGTATTCCTGTTCTCTGATTTCTATTCCATTAACAGTCTCTTGCATCTCATCCAGTCTGCTGTTAAGCCCGTCAATCGTTTGTATGATTTCTGCATTGTCTTTCCTCCCTTCCCTCACTTCCTCCCTTAGCTCTTGCACATTTCTCTGTTGATCCATCAGTATGGTTATGACCTTTGTTCTGAATTCTTTTTCAGGAAGATTGTGCACTTCCATCCCTTCAGGCTCCCTGTCTGGGGTTGTCTGGTTGATCTTAGTCTGGACCATATTCCTCTGTCTTTTCATGGCTATAGAAGTGGTCACTGGTAGGTGCCATGTATGTCAGCTGGGTGTTTAAGACTTTAAAAAGAAAAAAAAAAAAGAAAGAGAAGAAAAACAAAAAACAAAACAAAACAAAACAAAACACTCAGTGGGAGCAGATTCTGTGGGGATGCTGTAGGTTGCGCTGTTGCTCCACTATGCCGCGGCCGCGCTGCTCCGCAGGGCCCTTTATAGCTCTGGCCGGGGTGGGAACAAATGGGAGGCTGTTGATCTCTGTGGGAAGTCTAAGTGCCGCCACCCTTTCCCAGTCGCCAGCTAAGGGGTCCGAAACTCCCCAGGACTCCCAGCCTGTTGGGCTGAGTGTGCCAGGACTATCCGGCTCCTCCGCTGGGCTCTTGTCTCTTTAAGACCATTGAAAAAAGCGCGCGCTTTTCTTTTCATTTTTTTTTTCTTCCTCAGAGCCGGCTGCAAGGACCTGGGTGCGTTTCCCGCTCAGATCCTGCACCCTCTGTCTCTCCAATCTCCGCTACACTGCGCGATGTGTGTCAGTGCTCCCAGCACAGATCACCGGGGCTCGTTATTTCGCGGGCCTGTACTTCCACTCCCTCCAGGCTCTGAATCCTCTCCTCCCGTTGGTGCGCTGGGGTGGGGGAGTGCGTGGGGCCTGCCAGGTCGCGGCTCCGTATCTTACCCGCCTCGCGGGGTGCCAAGTCCTCTCGGGTGTAGCTGCAGGCTATGTGCTGCCCTGTATCTTCTGGTCTCTTTTTTAGGAACAGTTGTACTTGTTGTATTTTCATAAATACATATGGTTTTGGGAGATTTCACCACCCTGCTCATGCCGCCACCTTCCCGTCATCGTTACAGTTGAACTGTGATTTCACCAGGAAATGTAGGATGAAATTTATAGCTCATGTTTATTTACTATGTGAATTTGAGAAGCTTTTCTTGAGATCTTTCCATTTATCCCATATCCTATTTTCTGTAAGCCCTGACTTTCTTTATATCTTTTTCCTATTTTACTAAAATACTCCTAGGAAACCTTTAAACCTTTCTGTAATAAAGAACAAGTTACGCAGGAAGAAAGCACTCAGTTTGTAAAGCGTCCAGCACCTACCCACCCTGTCCCCTCCTGGCTTCCAAGGCATCCAAGCACCTACCCAGCCTGCTCCCTGGGAATGACAACCAGGCACGTGCACAGCCATGTTGACAGGTTCCACACCAGCAAGGGGTCCCTTCAGGGCATTTCCCTAGATCTTCCAAAAAATCAAAGAGCAACTAGTCTAGGCATATGTTTGTTCTCTTATATATTACTATTTACTTTAACTCCTTTTATAATTTTGTTCACTTAATATAACTTTGTTCATGGGAAACATATAATTTTGTTCACTTAAATATTTTCAATGTGAACGGCAATCCTTTGAAAAGATTAATGAAGTACATTTTTTTCCACAAATGTTTATAGTATGTCTTTAGAATGGAGAGAAATCAAGCTCCATACAACGACTGAAATAGCTGTCATCAGCAAAAAACTTTCAAGGATTTCCTTCCCAGACTTACTATTCTGTTGTCCGTCAGCAATGACGGGAACTCATACTTTAAATGCCAAATTACAAACTAAGTCTATGAAGTTGAATAGATTCAACAAGGCATATCAGTTCAAATCAGACAGGGTGGTAAGTACCAAAAAGAGAATTTCAAAATAAACTAGGTGGGCTTTGCACTTAAAATGCCCAATGGTCTATAAATGTTAGTGGGTCCGTCTATAAGACTTTCTACTATACCTCTAAGACCACCCACTTATAAAGTATCTGTGTATCTGTGTAGAAGATAATAATTTACTAAATTATAATAAACACTGACTGGCAAGGTATAAAGTTTTCAGTTTTAAAACTAGGATTCTCAGTGCAAGATTACTGCCCCAGATACATAATAGCTCCTTGTGTCTATATAATAAAATACATCCTAGCTATAAAAATAAATTTATTTTTTTCAGGCCTATAATTTGTCCTCTTAAATAGCAATTAAGGTTTATTACCATAAATGAGATACTGCCTGGGTCATCTTGCAAACAAAGGATGAAGTTACAAGTTTAACAAGACTGGTAACTGTGCTGCACAACTCGACTTTAAAGGACGGGCACTGCCAATACCAGCCACCATGGTCAGGCCACTCCTGCCTCCTGGATGGACTGATACTGACTTTGCTTTCTGCAGGAAACTACCCGACTGGGCAAGTAAGATGAGCTATGAGAAGAATCACAGGTCTTTATCGCATTACCATCTTATGCCTAATGGCTACTTCCTGGGTAGTCCTGTATTTCCCTTGGTTCTAAGGAAGAATACAATTTCACGGAGGATAGAAATGCCAAATAAGGACTTACCTGTGATCTGACCAGAGGCAAGAGCAGCTTTTAGGCTTCTGAGATGGTTATAGAGTTTGCATTCACCCTCTAGAACAACTGTACTCAAATAA
The DNA here is from genome assembly GCA_032199065.1 of Smutsia gigantea. Classification (NCBI taxonomy): domain Eukaryota; kingdom Metazoa; phylum Chordata; class Mammalia; order Pholidota; family Manidae; genus Smutsia; species Smutsia gigantea. The sequence continues at coordinate 150,391 of JAVSCE010004484.1, forward strand.
ACGTACTTTTGACACTTTCTAAACATGAACACAGCAGATAGTTTTATTTATATTTCAAAAAAGTAAGGTATCAGTAGATATTGAAATGTCTATTCTTACATATTTTCATCTGCTTGACTGCCTTTTCCAATTAATGGTATTTTAAATTTATTGAATGGCTAACAACAGCTAATATTAAAAACCATTTTTATATAGATAACTGACTGTATCTCCATTTGTTTCCTTTATTATTTTACTTAATATGTGTGATTATTTGACCCACAAATGTTACCACAGTAAATTTTATGTTCTAAGAACACATTGCCTGGAAATATGAAAAGAGGATTCACTGATTTAGAATAGTTAGTATAAACTATTTGGCTCTTTTATTTTTCTCGGCCTGTAATATTGTATTTAAAAAAATATTTCAAAATGCTAATTTCGATGTCTCCAGGAAGTAAAGCGCTTAATTATTACCCATTAGTGATATTAAAATATTTATATGCTTTTTAGTTCTACCTAATTGAATTTGGTGGAAAGGAGCATAATGGAGGCAGTACTTTACTCAGCATGGAGGAGCATTATCAGTTTATCTGATAAAAGAAGGCTTCAGACATACCTTTCTTCTAGAACCCTCTATGGATTTGTCTGAAATCATCTGTGTTAATGGAATGTTTTTATCTTCAGATACTACAAGTGAAAACAAGTCCATGTCTCAAAACTGAGTTTAATAAAGCAATCTATTGCATGAGTTACTCTCACACCATCTCAGACCCACTTTCAGTGCTCTGTAGTACATTTTGTTAATGGTTGAAAAGGACTGTGGGTCCACACCGACATGTCCCTTTGGGACTGTGTGATTTTCAGCTCACAACTCAAGGCAAAAGATTGGGAAATGCTTCAGGATAAACAAGCAAATGGCTGTTCTGTAATGTGAGAGACTTAAATTCATGATTTTACCTGATCTGCCCAAGAACCAAAGGTCTGTTCTTCGTCCTATTCATGTTTGAGTCAAATGGCACCTCAAAAAACTGCAAAGAGATGGAAAAAAGAAAACATTAAATGTAACGTGAAACAATTCTCTTCTGCTTTAGTTCTATGATGTTTTCCACTGTACATTTCAATTTATTGTTGCTTGTACAAAGTAATGCTCTGGGTACTCTTTGGAGGAAAATTCTCTGGAGAGACACTTTTTAAAAATTACATGGATTAACTGTCAAGAAAACACACAGTTTCACTTTCATGCACTTTGAAAACAACTTGTTAAATATACAGTTGTATCCTTCAAAGCTGCTGTTTCAAGTTTAAAGCATTACACTGTAAGTGATCTCAGAACCTTTCTCATATCTCAATGCCTGTGTGAATCAAGCAAACACCAATCAACGCTGGGAAATGGGCTACTAAAGTCAAGATCCCAGATGAAACTGTTCACACTGGTGAGGTCAGACTGCAGCTAGGGTAGCCAGCGAGTCCTCTCTGCCTGGAACACCTGTGGTCCCCACATTAACAGTAACCCCTCTACTCTCAAAGCAATCCAGTCTGGCCGATACTTTGGTGTGGTCGCCCTATGAAGTAATGTTTCCTGTCTATCTGTTAAAGGATAAGGTCCAGGGGATCATCAAAACGCACTTTCCAAAGCCTTTGCATATGTTCTTAAATTTGTTATCAATGTCCCTTACCTTTTTTGATACAACAGAGCTTCTCCCAAATGTGATTAGGTTATAATTTGAGAACACCTCTGATTAAATGGGCTACAATAGCAAATCAGTAGACAACACACTAATTCAAGATCTAAGTCAGCATTTCCCTATTCTCTCATAGTAGATGTCCTTGCTCTCAGAATGATTCCAAGGTCAAATCCCATTAGTATAATAAAGGCTCTGAGAAATCTAACATTACTTAGTCAGTTATTTGATAATGAAAACTTTTTCAAGAAAAATGTTTTTAACAGATTTTGGAAATATCTGGTCCGAGAATAACCAAGTGTAAGGATCTCATGTCTTACATATACTTGGTTTCAAAACATGGTTTGTACAGAACCACAGCTCTCTACAGTGAGTTGTGTTTGTTAGGTGTTCTATAAATGTTAGAAAATAATACTTAGTGCTAAAAAGCAAAGTCTCGAAATAAGTAAAGGGACATTTTCTTTATTCTATTGTACTTTTGAAAATCACTTAGTACTAGCTAATAAGTAAATGTTAAAATGAAAGAAAATTTTATCCTGAACTATTTGAGAGATTTTTAATTTATCCTTCCAGGTAAAGACATCTGGTAAGCTGTGTTCTTAATTTTCCAAAAAGTTTGACATATGTTTCATTTTCCCTTATTCTATGGTACAAGACTGTCTTTACTATATTTTTAACAGTGTTTTAATATCCCTAAACACAATGACATCTTCTAATCAGATTATTTCCTCTTTCCCTCATTCATCTCAGGTTCCTGCAATCCCTCACAACGCCCCAGGTAGGGTTAATCACAGTGAGTCATTCAGGAGCCCCAGGGTCTCACCCCTGGCTCTGATGACTGTCCAGCTGCCCACTAGGCCAGTGGTCTGGCATCTGGTGTTCTCAGACCTTTCAAATAAAACCACACATCAAAAATGACCACTGCTCATCCCACAATGTGGGAATATATTGTATATATTACATTATATATATGGATTAGAATAACAGATATTCTTCTGATGGTGAATCCTTAGTAAAGGTGGGCTATACATATTCATTCAGCATGTTACATGCAACACAACAGAAAGTGTACGCTGAGTCTGGATTTTCAGAGCTTCTTGGGGTACAACTGAAGGCCAACATTGCAGTTGTTGATGGAGTAAGAAACCAAATGTCAGGGAATCCGTATCATCTCACCTGCTCTATTTGAAGCTGTGACTACATGAGAAGACTCTCTCTCAGGTTAGGAGATGGTAGTGCTCACTCTCTAGGGCTTTTATTCCAATGGATCTGTTGCAAGCAACTGGCAGCTACTATTACCAGTTGCAGAATATTCCACTTTATGGATATACCATAAAACCATTCCCACATAGGATATTCAGAATGTTTTTCATCATATTACAAACATCCCCAAACATGTATCATGTATCTGCACATGTGTACAATTATTCCTTCAGGAAAAATCCCTAGAAAAATTCCCTCCCTTTTACATAGTCCTCTCTTGATTGGGATATACTATTTAATAGTGGTTCTCCTAATCTACATTCTCCCAGTGTCCCAATTTAGGCTCATTATTTAGTGAATGCAATTTCCTTTGCAAATACTATATACTATAGAGTGGGGATACAAAAGCCAATTCCATTCAGTACCTGCTTTTAGGAAGTTCACACTTTTTTTTTGAGGTTTTTCATTTATTTATTTCTTCTTAAGGTATTATTGATATACACTCTTATGAAGGTTTCACATGAAAAAACAATGTGGTTACTAAATTTACCCATACTAACAAGTACCCACCCATACCCAATGCAGTCATTGTCCATCAGTGTAGTAAGATGCCACAGATTCACTGCTTGCCTTCTCTGTGCTACACTGTTTTCCCTGTGATCCCCCACATCATGTGTACTAAACGTAATACCCCTCAATCCCCGTCTCCCACTCTCCCCACCTGCCCTCCCACACCCCTCCCCTTTGGTAACCACTAGTTCCTTCTTGGAGTCTCTGAGTCTGATGCTATTTTGTTCCTTCAGTTTTGCTTCGTTGCTATACTGCACAAATGAGGGAAATCATTTGGCGCTTGTCTTTCTCCGCCTGGCTTATTTCATTGAGAATAATATCATCCAGCTCCATCCATGTTGTTGCAAATGGTAGGATTTGTTTCTTTCTTATGGCTGAACAGTATTCCACAGTGTATATGTACCACCTCTTCTCTTTCCATTCATCTACTGATGGACACTTAGGTTGCCTCCATATCTTGGCTATTGCAAATAGTGCTGCAATAAACATAGGGGTGCATATGTCTTTTTGAATCTGAGAAGTTGTATTTTTTGGGTAAATTCCAAGGAGTGGGATTCCCAGTTCAAACGGTATTTGTATTTTTAGTTTTTTGAGGAACCTCCATACTGCTTTCCACAATGGTTGTACTAATTTACATTCCGACTAGCAGTGTAGGAGGGTTCTCCTTTCTCCACATCCTTGCCAACATTTGTTGTTCTTAGTCTTTTGGATGGTGGCCATCCTTACTGGTGTGAGGTGATATCTCTTTGTGGTTTTATTTGCATTTCCCTGATGATTAGTGATGTGAAGCATCTTTTCATGTGACTATTGGCCATCTGAATTTCTTCTTTGGAGAACTCTCTCTTCATATCCTCTGCCCATTTTTTAATTGAGTTATTTGCTTTTTGGGTGTTGAGGCATGTAAGTTCTTTATATATTTTGGATGTTAACCCCTTGTCGGACATGTCATGTACAAATATATTCTCCCATACTGTAGGATGCCTTTTTGTTCTGTTGATGGTGTCCTTTGCCGTACAGGAACTTTTTAGTTTGATGTAGTCCCATGTGTTCATTTTTGCCTTTGTTTCCCTTGCTCGAGGAGATGAGTTCAGGAAGAAGTCGCTCATGCTTATAGTCAGGAGATTTTTGCCTATGTTGTCTTCTAAGAGTTTTATGGTTTCATGACTTACATTCAGGTCCTTGATCCATTTCGCATTTACTTTTGTGTATGGGGTTAAACAACAATCCAGTTTCATTCTCTTGCATGTAGCTGTCCAGTTTTGCCAACATCAGCTGTTGAAGAGGCTGTCATTACCCATTGTATGTCCATGGCTCCTTTATCACATATTAATTGACTATATATGGTTGGGTTTATATCAGGGCTTTCTAGTCTGTTCCATTGGTCTATGGGTCTGTTCTTGTGCCAGTACCAAATTGTCCTGAGTACTGTGGCTTTGCAGTAAAGCTTGAAGTTGGGGAGCATAATCACTCCAGCTTTATTCTTCCTTCTCAGGATTGCTTTGGCTATTCAGGGTCTTTTGTAATTACATATGAATTTTAGAATGATTTTCTCTAGTTCGTTGAAAAATGCTGTTGGTGTTTTGATAGGAATTGCATTGAATCTGTAGATTGCTTTAGGAAGGATGGCCATTTTGACAATATTAATTCTTCCTAACAATGAGCACGGATGTGCTTCCATTTATTGGTATCTTCTTTAATTTCTCTCATGAGTGTCTTGTAGTTTTAAGAGTATAGGTCTTTCACTTCCGTGGTTAGGTTTTATTCCTAGGTATTTTATTCTTTATGGTGCAACTGTGAATGGAATTGTTTTCCTGATTTCTCTCTCTGCTAGGTCATTGTTAGTGTATAGGAATGTCACAGATTTCTGCGTATTAATTTTGTGTCCCGCAACTTTGCTGAATTCAGATATTAGATCTAGTACTTTTGGAGTGGATTCTTTAGGATTTTTTAGTTACAATATCATGTCATCTGCAAACAGGGACACTTTAACTTCTTCCTTGCCAATCTGGATGCCTTTTATTTCTTTGTGTTGTCTGGTTGCTGTGGCTAGGACTCCAGTACTATGTTGAATAGAAGTGGGGAGAGTGGGTATCCTTGTCTTGTTCCTGATCATAAAGGAAAAGCTTTCAGCTTCTTCCTGTTAAGTATAATGTTGGCTGTGGGTTTGTCATATATGGTCTTTATTATGTTGAGATACTTGCCCTCTATACCCATTTTGTTGAGAGTTTTCATCATGAATGGGTGTTGAATTTTGTGAAATGCTTTTTCAGCATCTATGGAGATGATCATCTGGTTTTTGTCCTTCTTTTTGTTTATGTGGTTGATGATATTGATGGATTTTCGAATGTTGAACCATCTTTGCTTCCCTGGAATAAATCCTACTTGATCATGATGGATGATCCTTTTGAGGTATTTTTGAATTCAGTTTGCTAATATGTTGTTGAGTATTTTTGCATCTACGTTCATCAGGGATATTGGTCTGTAGTTTTCTTTTTTTGTGGTGTCTTTGCCTGGTTGTGGTATTAGAATAATGCTGGCCTCACAGAATGAGTTTGGAAGTATTCCTTCTTCTTCTACTCCTTGGAAAACTTTAAGGAGGATGGGTATTAGGTTTTCACTAAATGTTTGATAAAATTCAGCAGTGAAGCCATCTGGTCCAGGCATTTTGTTCTTAGATAGGTTTTTGATTTCCAGTTCATATTCATTACTAGTAATTGGTCTGTTCAGATTTTCTGTTTCTTTTTGGGTCAGCCTTGGAAGGTTGTATTTTTCTAGAAAGTTGTCCATTTCTTCTAGGTTATCCAGTTTGTTACCATATAATTTTTCATAGTATTCTCTAATAGTTCTTTGTATTTCTGTGGTGTCCATTATGATTTTTCCTTTCTCATTTCTGATTCTGTTTATGAGTAGACTCTCTTTTTTTCTTGATAAGTCTGGCTAGTGGTTTATCTATTTTGTTTATTTTCTCGAAGAACCAGCTCTTGTTTCGTTGATCCTTTCTATTGTTTTATTCTTCTCAATTTTACTTATTTCTGCTCTAATCTTTACTATGTCCTTCCTTCTACTGATTTTGGGCCTCATTTGTTCTTCTTTTTCTAGTTTCATTAATTGTGAGTTTAGACTGCTCATATGGGATTTTTCTTCTTTCCTGAGGTTGGCCTGTATTGCAGTATACTTTCCTCTTAGCACGGCCTTCGCTTCATCCCAAAGATTTTGCGGTGTTGAATTATTGTGGTCATTTGTGTCCATATATTGCTGATGTCTGTTTTTATTTGGTCACTGATACATTGATTATTTAGGAGCATGTTGTGAAGCCTCCATGTGTTTGTGGGATTTTTCATTTTCTTTGCATAATTCATTTCTAGTTTCATACCTTTGTGGTCTGAGAAACTGGTTGGTATAATTTCAATCTTTTTTAATTTACCGAGGCTCTTTTTGTGTTCTAGGATGAGATCTATTCTTGAAAATGTGTGTATTCTGTTGTTTTTGGTGTAGAGTTCTGAAGATGACTGTTAGGTCCATCTGTTCTAATGTGTTGTTCAGTGCCTCTGTCCCCTTACTTATTTTCTGTCTGGTTGATCTGTCCTTCAGAGTGAGTGGTGTGTTCAAGTCTCCTAGAATGAATGCATTGCATTCTATTTCCCCCTTTAATTCTGTTAGTATTTGTTTCACATATGTTGGTGCTCCTGTGTTGGATGCATAGATATTTATAATGGTTATATCTTCTTGTTGGATTGACCCTTTTATCATTATGTAATGTCCTTGTCTCTTGTGACTTTCTTTGTTTTGAAGTCTATTTTGCCTGATATAAGTACAGCAACTCGGGCTTTTTTCTCCCTATTAGTTGCATGAAATGTCTTTTTCCATCCCTTCACTTTTAGTCTGTGTATGTCTTTGGGTTTAAAGTGAGTCTCTTGGGGATTGGATTAAAGATGGCTGCGTGAGAGGTGAGACAGAGGCTTCCTCCTAAAACCTCATATAATATGAAAATAAAGCTACATCAACTACTCTTGAAAGAGCAATGGGAAAGAGGACTGCAACAAACTGCATACACCTGGAGACAAGAGCAGCCCTCACAGAAAAGGGTAGCTTACTAAAGCTGTGGTCCTGCGGGATCCAAGCCCTTCCTCCACCCCAGCTCACCGGTGGGAGGAAGAGGAACAGAGCAGGGAGGGAGTGGAGATGTGGGACTGCTGAATACCTAACTCTGGAGATCTGCTCTGGGAGCGCAAACCTACATTACATGGTGCTTGCATGATACTCTTGTAATTAGGGGGTTGGAAAGCTAAAACAGGCAGAATTCCTGGAGAGACTAAGAATCCAGCTGCTTGTGAAAGCAGGGATCCATCCCCAGCTGCTCAGGGACAAAAGAAAAGCAGGCAGTCTGAGAGACTTCCTAACAAAGAAGCCCTTAGCAAGAGAGCTGCTAAAGGGCAAGGATTGCACGGAGCTTACTGCTCAGGAGAAAGCACAGGCAGACAAAATTGTCCAGGTGCACTCTGCACAGCAGGTTGGGAGCTTTCACCATCTTCATGTGTTCCAGCTCCCTGGCTGCCTACACAGCTCCAAGAACCCCTTCTGTGACAGGCAGACTTGTGCACCTTTCTTCTGGCCAGCCCCACAGGGCTTGCAAACAGGGAAATCCTTCCCTGGTGTTAGGCCAGCCAGAGGGAAGATCTGTCTATAGCAACTAAAAACGCAAAGCACAGAGGATTATACCTGTGTGCTCAGCCCACTGGTTCAGGCAGTGGAAACAGGCATAGCAGCCAGGAGCCAGCAAACACCCCTTTCCTCCCTGGAGGCACCAATACCATTCCCCTACAATCCCCGCATTGCTTCAGGGGCTGAGCAGCTCCAGAGAGTAGAGCTTCTGGGCACTAGAGGGTGCCATACACAAATATGAAACACCAAAGGAACCTGGTCCAGAGTAAAATTATTAATACAACTCCTGAGAAAGATTTAAATGATATCGACCTCATGACTCTCCCTGAAAGGGAGTTCAAAATAAAAATCATTAACATGCTCATGGAGGTACGGAAAGATATTCAAGAACTCAGGAATGAATTCCGGTCAGAGATCCAATCATTGAAGAACACAATGGATGGTATTAAAAGCAGATTGGATACGGTGGAGGAGACAATAAATGAAGTAGAAACTAGAGAAGAGGAATATAAAGAAGCTGAGGCACAGAGAGAAAAAAGGATCTCTAAGAATGAAAGAATATTGAGAGAACTGTGTGACCAATCCAAACGGAACAATATTCGCATTATAGGGGTACCAGAGAAGGAAGAGAGAGAAAAAGGGATACAAAGCGTCTTTGAGGAGGTGACTGCTGAAAACTTCCCCAATGTGGGAAAGGAGATAGTCTCTCAGGCCATGGAGGTGTGCAGATGTCCCAAGACAAGGGACCCAAGAAAGACAACACCAAGACATATAGTATTTAAAATGGCAAAGATCAAGGATAAGGACAGACTATTAAAAGGAGCCAGAGAGAGAAATAGGATCACATACAAAGGAAAACCCATCAGGCTATCATCAGACTTCTCAGCAGAAACCTTACAGGCCAGAAGGGAGTGGCATGATGTATTTAATGCAATGAAGCAGAAAGGCCTTGAACCAAGATTACTTTATCTGGCAAGATTATCATTTAAATTTGAAGGAGGGATTAAACAATTCCCAGATAAGCAAAAGCTGAGAGAATTTGCCTCCCACAAGCCATCTCTACAGTGTATTTTGGAGGGACTGCTATAGATGGAAGTGTTCCTACAGATTAATAGCTGTCACCAGAGGTAATAAAACCGCAGTAAAGAAAATAGAACAGCTAATTACTAAGAAAATGCAAAATTAAATTAACTATTCCCAAAGTCAATCAAGGGATAGACAAGCAGTACAGAATATGATACCTAATATATAAAGAATGGAGTAGAAAGAAAAAGGAGGAAGGAAACAAACAAACAAAAAAAGAACCTTTAGATTGTATTTGTAATAGCATATTAAGTTAGTTGTTAGACTTTTAGATAGTAGGGAAGTTAACCTTGAACCTTTGGTAACCACGAATCTGAAGCCTGCAATGCCAATAAGTACATACCTATCCATAATCATCCTAAATGTAAATGGACTGAATGCACCAGTCAAAAGACATAGAGTCACTGAATGGATAAAAAAACAAGACCCTTCTATATGCTGCCTTCAAGAGACTCACTTTAAACCCAAAGACATACACAGACTGAAAGTGAAGGGATGGAAAAAGATATTTCATGCAAACAAAAAGGAGAAAAAAGCAGGTGTTGCAGTACTTGTATCAGACAAAATAGACTTCAAAACGAAGAAAGTAGCAAGAGATAAAGAAAGACATTACATAATGATAAAGGGTTCAGTCCAACAAGAAGATATAACCATTATAAATATATATGCACCCAACACAGGAGCGCCAGCATATGTGAAACAAATACTAACAGAATTAAAGGAGGAAATAGATAGCAATGCATTCATTTTAGGAGACTTCAACACATCACTCACTCCAAAGGACAGATCAACCAGACAGAGAAGAAGTAAAGAAACAGAGGCACTGAACAACACACTAGAACAGATGGACCTAACAGATATCTACAGAACTCTGCACCCAAAAGCAGCAGGACACACATTTTTCTCAGGTGCACATGGAACATTTTCCAGAATAGACCACATACTAGGCCACAGGAAGAACCTCAGGTAATTCAAAAATATTGAAATCCTACCAACCAACTTCTCAGATCACAAAGGTATAAAAATAGAAATAAATTTTAGAAAGAAATCAAAAAAGCTCACAAATACATGGAGTCTTAACAACATTCTCCTAACTAATCAATGGGTTAACGACCAAATCAAAACAGAAATCAAAGAATATATGGAGACTAATGACAACAACAACACAAAGCCACAACTTCTGTGGGACGCAGCAAAGGCAGTTCTAAGAGGAAAGTATATTGCAATCCAGGCCTATTTAAAGAAAGAAGAACATTCCCAAATGAATAGTCTAGACACAATTACTGAAATTGGAAAAAGAAGAACAAATGAGGCCCAAAGTCACCAGAAGGAGGGACATAATAAAGATTAGAGAAGAAATAAATAAAATTGAGAAGAAGAAAACAATAGAAAAAATCAATGAAACCAAGAGCTGGTTCTTTGAAAAAATAAACAAAATAGATAAAACCCTAGCCAGACTCATTAAGAGAAAAAGAGAATCTACACACATAAACAGAATCAGAAACGAGAAAGGAAAAATCACGACAGACCCTACAGAAATACAAAGAATTATAAGAGAATATTATGAGAATCTATATGCTAACAAGCTGGAAAACATAGAAGAAATGGACAACTTCTTAGAAAAATACAACCTTCCAAGACTGACCAAGCAAGAAACAGAAAACTAAACAGACCAATCACCAGTGACGAAATCGAATTGGTAATCAAAAACTACCCAAGAACAAAACCCCTGGGCCTGATGGATTCACCTCTGAATTCTACCAGACATATAGAGAAGAAATAACACCGATTCTCCTTAAAGTTTTCCAAAAATAGAAGAGGAGGGAATACTTCCAAACTCATTCTATGAAGCCAGCATCACTCTAATACCAAAACCTGGAAAAGACCTCACCAAAAAAGAAAATTACAGACCAATATCCCTGATGAATGTAGATGCAAAAACACTCAACAAAATATTAGCAAACCGAATTCAAAAAAACATCAAGAGGATCATACACCATGATCAAGTGGGATTCATCCCAGGGATGCAAGGATGGTACAACATTCGAAAATCCATCAACATCATCCACCACATCAACAAAAAGAAGAACAAAAACCACATGATCATTTTCATAGATGCTGAAAAAGCATTTGACAAAATTCAGTATCCGAGACGCTGAAGCTTTTCATCTAAGATCGGGAACAAGACAGGGATGCCCACTCTCTCCACTGTTATTCAACATAGTACTGGAGGTCCTAGCCATGGCAATCAGACAAAACAAAGATATACAAGGCATCCAGACTGGTAAAGAAGTAGTCAAATTGTCACTATTTGCAGATGACATGATATTGTACATAAAAAAACCCTAAAGACTCCACTCCAAAACAACTAGAACTAATATCTGAATTCAGCAAAGTTGCAGGATACAAAATTAACACACAGAAATCTGTTCCTTTCCTACACACTAATGACGAACTAACAGAAAGAGAAATCAGAAAAACAATTCGGTTCAGAATTGCATCAATAAGAATAAAATACCTAGGAATAAACCTAACGAAGGAAGTGAAAGCCCTGTACTCTGAAAACTACAAGACACTCCTAAGAGAAATTAAAGAGGACACTAACAAATGGAAATGCATCCCATGCTCTTGGCTAGGTAGAATAAATATTGTCAAAATGGCTATACACGTAAAGCAATCTACAGATTCAACGCAATCTCTATCAAAATACCAACAGCTTTCTTCAATGAACTGGAACAAATAATTCTACAATTCATATGGAACCACAAAAGACCCCGAATAGCCAAAGCAATCCTGAGAAGGAGGAATAAAACAGGGGGAATTACGCTTCCTGACTTCAAGCTCTACTACAAAGCCACAGTAATCAAGACAACTCAGTATTGGCACAAAAACAGACCCACAGACCAGTGGAATAGAACAGAAAATCCAAACATTAACCCAAATATATACAGTCAATTAACATTTGATAAAGGAGCCTTGGATATACATTGGGGAGATGACAGCCTCTTCAGCAGCTGGTGTTGGAAAAACTGGACAGCTACATGTAAGAGAATGAAACTGGACTACAGTCTAACCCCATGCACAAAGGGAAACTCAAGGTGGATCAAAGACCTGAATGTAAGTCATGAAACCATAAAACTCTTAGAAAAAAACATAGGCAAAAATCTCTTGGACATAAACATGAGCAACTTCTTCATGGACATATCTCCCCGGGCAAGGGAAACAAAAAGCAAAAATGAACAAGTGGGACTATATCAAGCTGAAAAGCTTCTGTACAGCAAAGGACACCATCAGTAGAACAAAAAGACATCCTACAGTATAGGAGAATATATTCATAAAAAACGTATCTGATAAAGGGTTGACATCCAAAATATATAAAGAACTCATGCACCTTAACAAACAGAAAGCAAATAATCCAATTAAGAAATGGGCAGAGGACATGAATAGACACTTCTCAAAGAAGAAATTCAGATGGCCAACAGGCACATGAAAAGATGCTCCACATCGCTAATCATCAGAGAAATGCAGATTAAAACCACAATGAGATATCACCTCACACCAGTGAAGATGGCCAACATCCAAAACACAAACAACAACAAATGTTGGCGAGGATGTGGAGAAAAGGGAACCCTCCTACACTGCTGGTGGGACTGCAAATTAGTTCAACCATTGTGGAAAGCAGTATGGAGGTTCCTCAAAAAACTCAAAATAGAAATACCATTTGACCCAGGAATTCCACTCCTAGGAATTTACCCTAAGAATGCAGCAGCCCAATTTGAAAAGGACAGATGCACCCCTATGTTTATTGCAGCACTATTTACAATAGTCAAGAAATGGAAGCAACCTAAGTGTCCATCAGTAGATGAATTTGATAAAGAAGATGTGGTACATATACACAATGGAATATTATTCAGCCATAAGAAGAAAACAAATCCTATCATTTGCAACAACATGGATGGAGCTAGAGGGTATTATGCTCAGTGAAATAAGCCAAGCCGAAAAAGACATGTATCAAATGATTTCACTCATATGTGGAGTATAAGAACAAAGAAAAAAACTGAAGGAACAAAACAGCAGCAGACTCACAGAACCCAAGAACGGACTAATAGTTACCAAAGGGAAAGGGACTGGGGAAAATGGGCGGGAAGGGAGGGATAAGAGGGAAAAAGGGGCATTACGATTAGCAGATGTAATGTTGGGGGGGCACGGGAGGGCAGTACAACTCAGAGAAGACAAGTAGTGATTCTATAGCATCTCACTACGCTGATGGACAGTGACTGTAATGGGGTTGGTGGGGGGGACCTGATGAAGGGGTAGTTTAATAATCGTAATATTGCACATGTAATTGTAAATTAATGATAATAAAATAAATTATATTATTAAAAAAAAAAAAGAACAACATCGTCTTCTTCCCTAAGCTGACTTCTAAAAATCTGATGTCTTCTTTATGGGACAGAGTACTTAATTTTCTTTTTTATAATATGAACCATTCATAATTCCTTACCCATACACACCACTAATACGTTGAAGGTATCTTTCTTTAAAGTAGCATTTTAAATGATAAGTCATGATTTATTTCTCATCTCCAAAGCACAGAACAAAAACAGAGCAAGAGGGAAAAAGGGAAAACAGAATTCTGCCCTAAAGGCTCTCTCTTGTGGATACAATCAAAGACAAGAATCAGGTAATCAGAGAGAACTGGTTTTCTGGGGATGCCTCTAGACCTTCCCTCCCATACTTGGACACTTAGCACTCCCGTTTCCAGAAGTCTGGCTTCTGAGAGCCAATAATTTTTTTATGATACCGTCAATGCAACTGCCAGCAAGACTTTCTGGTTTTGCCATATCATTCTTGGAAATAGCCCTTTGGGGTTCTCTTCTTCTGGGAAGCATAAAAACAACACTGCTGCAAATGTACCAGAAATGACTTCTCACTTAGGCCAGCTTAACTCTGTCTGTAGAGGTATTATGCCTTTTGGATAGTTCTAATGAATGGGACAGCGGGACACCCTTTTTAACTACACATGTACAATCGCTGGATCATCCTGTCAAATTGATTGACAGACAAAGAAGAGGCAGGTTCCTGACACTGTCACAGTGGTTGTGATTAAAAGAAAGTTTTGTATCTGTTTACAAATCCTATTCCCAGAAAAAGAATTCTGTTAAATGTCTAAAATCTTTAATATGACATAATTTCCAGCCTGTGAGACTGGTCTGATCTATCCAGGAAAATGGCAATTTAATATTTCATAGGTTTCATGAGCCATTTTCAATAGTCACAAAATTTTTACAATAACTTTTATGCTCTTTCCTCATTATGCTCCTGTGCTCAAAGACGGAGTAGTTTTATTCTTCCACTTTTTACATGTGAAAAATTGAAATATAGTACCAGCTTATAACCATGCAAAGTAAAAACAAACAAAACATACACATGGGAAAAACAACACCCACATTCAGACCTTTGGAAAATGCCACATTTTTACTTGAGTTGGGTGATGTCTTCCTATAGAACACCTTTCCTCCCAACAGCTGCATTTCATACGGTTCTTTGATCCAGGTTAAAAAAAAAATTCCCCTAGACTTTCACCAAAAACAGCATAATGCTTAAAAGAATCAGGCTCGAACTGAAGAGGCCTCAAGAGGGAATCTCTGCTCCACTACCTTCATGACCTTTAGCAAGTAACTTAACCCCTCTGGCTTTGGTTTTCTTATCTGTAAAATGGCACAGTAAACCGTACCTCTACCTCCCAAAGTTGTAAAGATCACAAAAGACACTATATTCAAAGGACTCAGCGCCAAGGAACAGCAAGTATCCCCCTCCCTGCCATTTGAGACGAGTGATTTAATGCTCTGTCTCCTTCATGAATGTTCTTTCATATCATTGGTGGAGACTGTTTCTACATTTTTGCCTCACAGACACACTACTGTGTTGTAAAATATGAAAAGTACTTTCAAATTCTCAGGGAAACAAAATACAACGTGTGAGCATTGTCACAAAGGAGATACCTGATGGCACTAATGAATCCGGAGAGCCGCTGGCAGACGTTTCAGCATTTTCATTGTTCTCTCCAAATTCCTTCTTATATATTGACAGCATATATGAGATCCTATAATCTAGTCTGACACTCAGGATAAACTATAAGAAACATTAAAAGCACAATTTTCTTTAATTAACATAGTGTTTAAAAATACAACTAATTACATGAGACCAAGAACAATAAAACTGTCGACATTTCTCATGAACTGATGAGAAACTTCATCAGTTAAACTCTTGACATTTCAATTGCATACATGTTCATCCATCAAAAGGCTAAGAAAAGTAATGTATTTCCATTAGCCAATGTCAGTAAAACCCCAAAGCAGTGTTTGGAAAGAAGAACCCCTGGCTCCCCATAATTATCTTCCAGCATTCCAGGTTGAAGTATCCTTTAGGTCTGGATGAAGAGGTAATGATGACACAATTTCACTGAGCACTTTACAGAGTGTCCATTATCTCTGGGAGGAGACTGCTGAAGTTGTGACCCTCATTCATGCACAGTAAGGCTGAGGTTTAAGCTACAATAGGGTGGATTCTGGCTCTACCACACATTCCTGGATCGGGGCTACAAAAGGGCAGCTGAAATAATAGCATCAAGTTTACCATGTATTTGCTTCACTGGTGTCTGTTTTAGCCTGGGTTTGTGGCATCCTTGTTCTTAACAGATGCACTGACAGAAACTGAGGTCCCTGTGTGCACTTAGGCACTATGATGAATGCAAACACCCTCAAGATACCAATAATCGAGTTGGTAAAACAAAAGACAGCATTAACATAATTAGGAAATTATCAAGGGCTACCTCATGTGGTATAGAATCCAATAGAGATCCAAGAAGGAAAAGTATGTGCAACAGATTTCAGAGTCGAGAAGGGACTTTTCAAGGAAGAAGTGGTTTACACGGGGTTGCCCTCCACCCCTCAAGTGTGCCTGGGATAGCCCTGGTGCAACCTTTTCTCCCAACGTCATGACCATGAGTGCCCCCTACAATCTCCTTTGGACAATAAACAACAATGGTCACATGGGTTCTAAGAAGACGGCACCATCTGACCTTATCCCTCCCCATCTATACCGCCCTGGATAGCGCCCCGTCCCGTTCTCTGTTCTCTCATTCTCTCTCTCACCGCTCTGTGCCAACATCACCACATAGATTCACCTGTAGCTTCTCTCTGACCTTCTCACATTTGTTCAGTGTTCACTTTACCTGGAATACCCATCCCATAATAACCAGCTTTTGAGATATCCTCCAGTTTAAATCCCTTCCTAAATGAAGCTCTCTCTGGCTCCCTAGTCCTAATCAACTTTTTTTTTCCTTTTTGCTCACCCAACACATTATTTACACCTGTAGGATTCAAGGTGACTCCGTCTCTCCATCTCTGTCTCTCTCCTCTGCCAGACCCTCACGCTCCTTATGAGCAACAAACAGGCTCCATGTCAGCAACCTTCCCTTAACTTCGGCAAACATTTGTTAAGCCAGGCTCTGAGAAAGATGCCAAGGGCACAAAACAGGTCCCAGGGACACAAGACCTGCCTCTGAAGAGTACATCATCTGGAGGGGAAAAAACACACCAAAGAGCCCCCTTTACTAACATGTGCCGAGCGCTGCAGCAATACTGGTGAACTGATCCTAGTTAATAAAGGGATTTTCAGGCAGCAGACAGACTGTGGGAAAAGAGGACAGAGAAAGGGCCATCAGATGTGGCAGCCCTGAGCAGAAGGGTGGAAGCCAGGCCCCAGGTGATTAAAAAGCAAGGTTCTTTTTTGTTTAACCTATGTAAAGAACAAATTAACAAAACACAAGTTCATGAAAGACTTACTAACCTTTAAAGATTAGCACTCGAAGATTTCTATTTTATAAGTATAACCAAAATGAAAACTTTCATCCTCTAGTATATTTAATTGTGAGAAATATACGGAAAAAGAGGGAAAGGAAAGGCTAAGCACGAAGGCAGAGAAAGAGAGTTGAGGGTGGGCCAAAGGCAGAAGGAGAGAAGGAGGGAAAGAAATAAAAAGGCTGAGAGAGAGAGATACTCAAAATGATGGGAAAAATAAAGGAAGACTGAGGGGAGGAGGAGCCAGCAAGCAGCGGGAGACACGCCTAAGGAACGTGGCTACAGAGAAATTTTTGAGATGTTCTAAGAAACACACTCAAGAGCAGTACGCAGGAACACAGACATTGTGAATCAGACCAGACCCCGAACACAAAAATCTGAATGGGAACAGAGGTTCAGAAAAAAAATACATCAAGAGCCCAGGAGAGGGAGCAAAAATGAGTCAGCCCTGAACTGCGCTGCCTCAGTGTCCCCAGCTCCCCATTCTTTAGCTGTTACAGATTGTTTTTTAAATGCTGATTTTCTGTACCTATGGCTGAAACAAGGGCATGTGCTTTAGAGGCTGTCCCATGAGTGGGATGTTGTTAAACTTGGGCTCAGTAAGTCCACGGGTCCGTGGATCACTACCTTTCTCAGTTTAAGAATAGGAAAACCAAGTCCTTTTTTGGGGTCATGAACACAGTGTTGGGAAGCCTGCCAATATTTCTCAGAATTTAGCCTTTGGAATTTTTGGACGAACTGTGAAATCTTTTATGATTTATAAATCTAATTACTTCAAATAAAAATGTACAGACCCTTCCAGGATTACTAACCCACTTCTAGTAGCTCAATCTATGTTAAATTATGATGAAAGAATTGGTAAACTGTATCCGGAATCTTAATGGATCCTTGAAAACTCCAGGCTCCATTCTCAGAATCTGGAATAAGTGCTATAATTAAAGTATCATAAAACTACTTTCAAACTTAAAAAAAATGCTAAGAATTCATAGCTACAGTAATGGGGGATTTATTCACTAAACCAGTAAGCACAAAGTAATAATTTATGTCCTCTAAATTCACAGAGCTAGGTATTAGACTAGGTTAATTTTTTAGAATATATATTAGCCCTAGCCTCTTAGAAACAAAACCACAAAAAGAGATACTCTTTATCATATCAATATTATAATATAATACAAAATATAAGTAATTTATATATAAATAAAATACTAAAACCAGTTACCATTTTTGTTCATAATGAATAAAATTCCGTTTCTTGCTACAATGACAAACCTAGATACATAGGCTTGTATGTCAAATTCAATTAAAAATAGGAAAAGAGCTGAAATTCAATCTTAACTTGGCCTGCTCTGAAATCTTTCTTGTGTCTGTACAAGATTTCTTACCAGGCTTGCCATTGACTCAAAGAAATAAAATCAGATCGCCCGTAGTTCAGAATATCTACACAGTGATTTGGAACCAAGGGGGTAAGGAGTTAAACCACTTGGCACAACTGCCTCTTGGTCACTTCGCTTCCGTCAGACAACATACCTGCAAGATCTCGATAATCTTCAGTTTGGTGTCCATCACGGTCACGTCCTCGTGCTCGGCCGAGCCGCTGTGCTTGCTGGGGTGGCCACTGGGCCGCACGTCGGGCACACTCATGGGGAAGATGGAGCCTCTGCTGAGCACCATCTGGGTCATCATCTCCCCCACGCCGTGGATGGTTCTCAGGACATTGTTTCCTGGCACGAGAGAAGTCCTTCCATCAACACACACAACGCCTGATGGGAAAATACCGAATACCAGGGGGTACCCCCCCAACTGGTGATGCCCAGACTGGAAACATGACAGGAAAAGGAGCTGTATAGGAATCGGGTCAGCATTGCCTAGCTCTTCCCTTGCAGATAAAGATATTGCAGACGCATTTCAAAATGACACATTATGAAAATGAATGTTCGCCTCTCTCCGAAAGCACCTGTCCACAGCGCACCGAAGGGGAGACACCCAATCAGGTCCTCCTGGAACACAGGGAGTCCCGCCAACCCTCACACCAACTGAGGCCCTAACTTTCACAATTGTGAGAAATAAAGGTTATTGATCTCTGTGCTCAAATGAGTTGCAAGGGAAGATACAAATATTACGCAAAGACATTTGAATGGTAGAGAGAGCCCTAATCCTACCCTCAAACCAAGGACTTTCAGCTTCTGTAGCTTTCACAACCCTTATGAAAAGAGTTTGTCAGGAGGACTGTACAACTTCATTTGCAGAAGAGAGTGTTCTCTGGGAAAGAAGCGTGCATTAGCCAATACACCACCCATTCCTTCATCTGAGTTGAACAGAAAGTCATTACTCAAAATCCACAAAAAGCAATTACATTTGAGGTAACTATGAAAACACATTAATGTCAAACACAGTCGTTTTCAATGAGGGATCACACCCCTGCTGAGGCTTCTCCTGAGTTTGGCCTGTCACTCGTTTGCCCAGTAAAAGCCCATCTTCCATCCCTTACCCTGACCCCAGCAGCCAAACGAAAGTATCCAGCTGGCGCCGCCACTCTTTACCTTCTCCAGCCTGCGCGCTGCCTCTTGCTTCTAAATCCCTACAACAAGCAACAGGGATTCAAAACAACCGTCTGCTTTCCTTTCAGAAGAGTAGTCTTCGCTTCATGTATGTTCCTGGAGCTTTGCCTCAAGCACAAGCCTAAGAATCTGTTTAGGAATTCTCCCGTCCCCAAGTGTCTCGGGGTGTAAACCAAGAGAAAGGGAAATAAGATGGGATGAGATAGAACTCTCCACTCTAAGTAAAGAATACAAACTACAGAAATACCTACAGGATAGAAAGGCAAACAAAGAAAAGGAAAATATTTATAGTATGACTGTAAAGAATCCCAATGGTCCTATGCACACTGACCACAATTCCCATCAAGCCACTGGTAACTACTATTATTTGTACACTGTGAAAAGTGAAATGCCTTTTAAAATACATTCTCTTACCCATATATGAAATTACTATACATAAAAGACAGTGGTGCTCAAAGAGTACACTTTTTAGTAGGTAAAGAAATAACACTTTTTCTAGAGGGGTATCTTCCAGGCAGAAATTAACTTTGGTTTTCATTCTGAAAGTCTAGGACCTTTTATGCTGTTGCTGACATAAAACAAAAAACAAAAAATATAACAAAAACAAAAACAGGGGCTCGGGGGAGATAAGGAAAAAAAAGCATATGCAATGTAATTTCCAAGTTCGGACGAGGTTGAGACAAAGGATCTGAGACAGTCTGTGGTTCTCCAGCAATCACAGCCAGTTAAGTATTTCCAAATCCCCACACCATTTGCGACATGGACTGCAGAGAGGCACATCTGGTTGTCGGCGATGGTTTTGGGTCATCAATGTTCGACCAGGACATTTATCCGAGTCTTGATTCCAGTATGTATATGTGTTAGACTCCAAGAGATGCTTTCTTACCACTAATACAGAACAGCTTCCTTTGTTATTCTTACCCACTTCACACAGAAACTTGGCACCCACGGTGTCTGCATCTTATTTAGATTTGCATGGAAAATAATCATCTAATGTAAATGATTATTAAACAGAATGTTAGCCCAGACAATTCTTTTCCCCAAACACAGACCCTGTCATCAGGAACTTAAAATCTAGAGGCCAGAATCATAATAACATATAACACATGTTGTCAATGACATGGGAGGGCTCATTTGAGTTCTACCGCATCTTAGATGCCTGTGGCTTGGGCCTGCCACAAAGCTCTCCTCACATCTCCATGTAGGATCAAATTAAAAGACGCTATTATTTCTGGAGATGCATGGCGGTGATGAGAAGGGCTTAAATTGTGAACTATTATAGCTTAAAAAGCATGAGTCAAGTGGCACATAAATCACAGACGTGCTAGGCTGCTGGTATCCATTTTTCCACAGAAAAATTTCTAATTCTAGACTGTTGCAATAAGTCAGGGGTGATCGGAACTCAACTGCAAAAGAAGACATCTTACCACTTTTCTTCTGAACCATAATTAACTAATAGTACTAAAAAATTTTCAGTGGAAAGGCTACTGTATTATAATGTAAATCCTCTAAACAAATTAATCCCTAGGAATTCCGCTTTTCTACGGCTTTTATATTAACCCAGAAGCCAGAATTTCCATTTATGTATATAGTGTGTTGAGATAGTTTGAAAAGATAGGAGCCACCTTTGTTAAGTAAAATTAAGAAGTAAGGAGTTGCTTAGAAACGAACATACATGGACTATTCAGGTTGTTTCATTACATGATTGTATACATATTTTTACTAATCCTAATTCCTTCAAGAGGAAAATGCAAAAGAAAGATGTGTATACTAAACACATACTGGGAATGGTGACTGGGTACAGACTGGGAATACAGTGCTGTTTCTTTGATGGTTCCAATAAGTCAAGTTCCAGTACCAATTCCAAAAAAGTGGAAAGCAGTAAGGAACTTACGTAACACTAACGCTGTGCTGGCCATAATTTAATTTTTCCTATTCATAAGTCATTTTACTGCTGATGATCATTGTTGGGTTCAGAATCATTAACAGTTACATAGATTTATAGAAGGTGTAAGGGATTTAATGGAATCAACTGAAATTTACCTTATATGTGTTCGTATTTATTTTATTTAAAGTCAACTTTATCTGTTCTCTTTTTCTATTAGAAATACTGTTCTCTTATGAACACATAAGAATAAAAGTGATAACCTGAATTTTTTAAATTTCAGATAGACATTTCTGAAAGCTTCTCAGCATTTATAAGAGATAATAGACATGTCTGATTAGAAGAGTTCTGTGAATAATTGATCACAGCACTTTAATTGTTCTGCGACTATGAAAGTCAGCTCAATGTTTCATAATAGAAGCCAAAAATGGATAATCCAAGCACCATTCTTACTTCCCTGAAAACATATTTTTTTATAGTTGGATTTGAATAAATGCATCTGCTGTTATAATAATTCATTTGAAACAGAATGATGTTAAGCCATAAAGACATGACTCAGGAAATTGTCCTACTTCCCATCACTGCTCAGCAGCTCCTCCTAAAACCTCTGCTTGCTGAAACACGCCTCCACTCTCTAGAACTGGAACGGTTTTCTATTTCAAACATTCTCTGGAGCAGTGCCTCCTCCCAATGGTTGAGGGCCTAGGTTATAAAAGGGCTTTCTGTATGCAAAGAAAAGAACGTGAATACAAGATCAAAGCCTGCATTAAACCAGTGATACAAGCAGAGTGATAGCTAACATGGTACCAACCTGGATTAAATGGAAGATCACGATTTAACACTCTAAGACAACAGATAACCAGCCCTCCCAATTCAAAGTCAAATCACAGTATTTTGGAGAGCAAGACAGCCAGTCCATATGGGGTTTTAACCCTTGTGCTGAACCTGGAAAGAATTTGCTGTTCCTTTCCCTGGAGTTCTCTGACCCAGATGGTCACCTGACTTGCTCCTTCACTCTTTTCTGATTCCTGGTGCAATGTCACCTCCTCAGGTAGACTGCTACTGGCCACCCTCTCTGAAGAAGGACTGCCATCAGTTCGCATCTGTGCACCTGCTTCATGTGTCAGTCACAGTGTTACCACCATCTCGCATCATACAGTCTGTTTATTGCTATGTTTACTGTACCCCCTTCAAAAAGACAATAAGCTTCATGAAGACAGGGTTCTGCCTGGTTTACCAGTCTGTGTCCACTCCAGCACCTGGAATAGTGTCTGACAGGGAGCAGCTATTCAATCAGTGTTTGTTAGGTGAATGCACTAATTAAAGAAAAAGAGATTAGATGAACCAATGAATTATTAAAAATTAAATGACTTTTTTTATAAGGTTTGTATAAAAAACTGGATCTCATTAAAAATATCCCATCTTTCATCAAGGTCAGTTTTTGCTTCCTTTCCTTTATACTTTCCTAAATTCTTCTGAAAAACATATATAATTTCATGTTACTCAAAAACTTAGAAAAAGAAAAAGAAAAGTATTAAAATAGATACCAAGGATATAAGAGAAATCACATAATCTGCCTTTATCAAGGGCATTTCACATCCCATATACTTTGTTAGGTCACACACATCCTTCCCAGTAGGGTAGGGGGTGTGGGACCCAAGCCACTTTACTCAATCAGAAAGTGGCAAAGCCTCAGATTCAGGTTAACTGATGTACATAGGCAGCTTTTTCCCCCACCACGTTGCTTCACTAATAGACCAGCAACTTACAAGTTTCTAAAGATTTTATACCAGAACTCAAAAAACCTAACAAATGTAGAAAGAAAAAAATTCTAACTAAAACTGTTCACTAAAAATGTGGAATTACTCTTAATCTTAGAGTGAATTTGCTCACACTATTCTCCAGTGAACCTACCCCACCAGTTTTCACTATATATGATGGGCCACCCATGACTCACAGCATTTTGTTTATATAACACAATTTAATTTTAAGGGCAGCCTCTGTTCTTAAAGTACTAAGTAACCAATATCCATCCGGCTATCTACTAGGAACATTGTGGGGGGGAGGGCATAGGAGAAGAATTTACTGTATGGCTAGGAAAATATAAAACATGTCCATAAAAAATTTCAGGACAAATACAAATGCAGATGAGACAGTGATACCATATCATGGGCAGTATACAAAATTTCTAAGCAATTCTTTTCAATTGGAAAAACTATCTTAGGGTGAGAAGAGTACAGGGCAGCTTCGCGGAAGAGTTACAGTTTCGAGCTAGACTTTGAATGGAATGAAGTTTAAATTGATGTGATCTTTCTCAAATTACTTCACCATCCGTGTGCACAATCTTAATCCTAATATGTTCCCATTCCTTGTGAGAGTAAAACTGTATGATAGTGCAAAAAAGTCATGAAGAATAAAAAATATCATATAAGTGTAATGTATTACTTCAAAGTGAAAAGTAGAGGACATGTACATGCTTTCTCTACACCTCTGAAACACAACTCTTCTCCATTTCATTTTCTTCTGGTATAGTGGTCACCAACTCATTAATGAATATGTGGTTCCTTCATATAATCATAGCTCATAATCTCTTATACTATGGCGTGATTGACACACAATTCCAAAAGAATAGTCAGTGGGCAAAGCAGTAATATGACACCTAATTTTCTTCATTTTAAATAAACACTCATTTAATACAGTGTGTTGATAACCCATTTCAGATTCCAACTTTGCAAAAGTGTAGAAATAGAACAAAGCAAAACCTATTGAAAACATGTTACTAAAAACTAGTAATGCTATTATCTTACTTTTTATGAATATCAAGTAGACTGGTTAGAAGAAAATTATTTCTCATCCCACACCCTTAAGAAGTATTAGTCAAAGGATGAATTGAAAAAGCAATTCACACAAAACAGTAGTTGAGTTCTACATCTCATTTTGGACTTCATCTCTGTCAAATACTGACAAAGTCATTTTGGTATTCCAAACCACAAGATTTTAACTGCAAAACTGATATTAAATTCTTAACAGTTGGTAATGCAAGCAATAAACAAATTACATGCTATTTTTATAATTGAGATGCAATTTAAATACAGTGAAATGCACAGATCTTAAATGAAAGGTTTTAGCAGTTTGGCCCAGGAAGGGCATATACCCATATAAGCCACATATCCTCCAGATACCAAACATGTCCATTAACCCAGAAAGCTCATTTTTTGCCCTTTCCTAGTTAATACCCTCTACATTCTCCTTCACTACCACACCAAAAGCAAGCACTTTTCTGATTTATCACACTACAGATATACATTGAATAATATACAGTGTCATAGTATGATTTTAGCTAAATGATTATAGCCAAAGAGTACTAGTAAATTGATCGTTAAAGTACAGAAGGGCCTCTATCCCTTGCTGCTCCGCTGTAACCTTAACCAGATAAGTATTTTCTGTCAGTAACTGATAAAGTCAGAGACAGCATGTTTCTTTCTCCAATGCAAAGATAACATGAAATAAAGAAGGATAATCAATACAGTGAATGATTACATCAAATCCCAACACTACATTGACAGTTGGAAAACTAATGGTAAAACCAAAACATAAAATGCCTTGTGCTTAGGTCTAAATAAAATCAACTCAAATATATGATGGGGGATATGTGATGTAACAGAGCACAGATTAAAACTTAAGTTGTGTTCAATTCAGTAGGTATCAACTCTATGTCATCCTTATCAAAAACATTCATTTTCACCTAGACTGCTTGACAGAAGTAAAGTGTTCAGAAGGAATGAGAAAATAACTGTCCTTTGCCTCTGTGCTGGTCAAACCAGTGATCATTGGTCCTGGAATCCTAAGAGGAACTGCTGAAGTGACTGCAGATGACTATAGAGGGAGGAGGCACTCAGTGACGTTCTGGCCATTTCCAAACACAGAAATGACATGTGGAAGGGATGTTAGATTTCAGTGCGGCTCCAGGAAACAAAAGTAGGGCTGCTTGTTTGTTGGAAGTCAGAGGAAGGAATGTTTAGGATAGCAAAAAAGAGCTGATCCTTGGTGCTTTGGGAAATAAGGACCTGCTCTTGTAGCAACAGAATCTTGGTCACGCAGGGGTTCAAGGGGGTCCTAGATGAGCATTTGTAATGGGGGTTACATGAAGATTTGAAGTTCTTACGTTGTGTATATGATTTCTACAATCTCTTTGTATGCTAACAGTCTACAAGTCTATGTTTGCATTCCAATAATGCCCTTTATTGTAGGTCGCTGCTGGACTCTCTTCACCAGAAATTGAGAGACCTGGGGAACTGACCCCAGCACATGAACACCTGGAGGTATCAGATTCAGAGGTTCAAACAATTTTTTAAATTAGAGGAAATAAGTGGAGTAGAGAGAAGGTGAGGACAAGGTCCTCTTTAGTCATTCTCATTGTTTGTGAGGTCATCCCTAGGTCCTGCTGACATCCCATTAATTTGGTCATGTTAGTAGCTCTTCCTGGGTGCCATGTGTCACTCATATCATGCCTAGGTAACTCCAGAGATTTCAAAGTCACTTTATACCTACGGAATAAAAATTAATTCCCCACTGACCTGTGGAAGGTGCTTCACCCACTGTGCGGCTACCTTTGGGAACCCCAAACCCCCAAAACTACAGATGTTCCCTTTGTTTCTGACACAACGTACAGAAACATAGACAAACCTAGAATCAGTCTCCTGCCTTTACTAAGTCAAATTAATTACAAAATATAATAAAATAATTTATGTATTAGAATTTTATGTGACTAACCCCTGGTTAAGAGAATTCTAAGGAAGTTACAGAGTTACTTCATGACTTAGTATGCATCCTACACATTAAGTCCTTCCGAAATTTATTAACCTATAGTTAGCAAGTGAATCATTGAACCATAATACTGTGTTAAGATGGTGCATCAGAGACCACTGAACAGATTTAACATTAATCATCAAAACCACTAAGATAAGTCGCAGAAACAAAATACCAAGAAGTATTTTAACATTAACTAGCATTTATCATATTATCTCTGTTCATTGGAAGTTGGGAAAGCCACACTCAAAGTTTTTAAGTGATAAAAGGGAAACAATCATATATTTGGAATGTCATGGTCTAGAAAACATTTTATCATTTACATACATACATACTTATATAAGTCATGTACTTTACGTATACTCATTCGTCAAATGCATTTCATTCAGTAGATACTTTTGAAAGCCAAGGACATACACAATGGTATATTAGGCATGGTACAAGTCAGCTACAGAATCAGAAATAGAATCTAATTTCCTAATTTTTCTCCCCACTTTGGTTCTCTCAGTCAATAAAATTGAATCTATAGTATTGCATTATCTAGGAAGTAACTCAAAGAGTCAGGGAGGCTGTTGTATGTTTACTAGGAAATGCAGGCTTAAAAAAATATTTACGATATTAACAAAAGAAAGGCACAAATGCATATTTGGGATATTAGGATCCCTACATATTTTTTCCTTCAAATACATGTGTATTTATAAGACAGGTCAGTTACACTCATCCTAATGATAAGCAAGTTATGAAAGTATGAGATACAGAAGTGGTCCATTGAAATGTGTCTAAGAGGAAAAATTGTTCAGTATCACTGGGGAAACACTGAGAGGCAGAGTTAGAGAAATCTAATGCAGATGCTGAAGGCCACAGGTGCCAACTTAAGGAACGGGGTTATGATCCTTTGGGGATGATGAGAGCTAGTCAGAGAGGTAGAGGATGGGACTTAGAAGAATCCTGAAGTTGGAATGTGGACAAGAGAGCCAAAAACAAAGTCAGAAACCAATTGCAGGGAGTGAGGAGGAACATCCAACTTCAAGAGACATTTAAGTGGTCAAACTTTGAAGACTTAACGATTGAAACTTCATTTCTAAGACAAAGCCAAACAACTATTCCTGAAGAGGGGATTCTTGATTTCAGAAAACTTTTTTGATCTGGCCTGTAAAACGACTTCACATTCAATCCCAACTCTTTTGGAAAAACACCTACTGTTTTGTACTAAACTTTCTGGAGAAACTTGGAAAAAGTAGAAAACAGAGTCCTGGCCAATGTAGTCACCTATGTAGAAAGCAAAATCAGAAAGAACATCAACCAGGGTTGCAGGTTTTGTTTTAAAGAAGTGAAAAAGAAAAGAACCTTCAAAATTTGACTGAGAAAGGTACAAGCTGGAGGTTCTTATGCAAAATATTAATCTCTCTCTGAGCCTATTTCCTGGGCAAAACAGTGACTATAACGCCTAACCTGCTGGAGTGTGGTGAGGATTAAAAATAAAAATATGCAAAAGATCTAGAGGTGGGCTAGGTGTTGAATATAAATGACAGATACCCTTACACAGTAATCTTTTGCCAAGCATGTAGCCTGGCACATGCTAGAAACTCAGTATAAAGTAGACATACTGCAGTTATTCTCTGCCTACTTTTATAATATGCATTTGATTTGAAAAAGAACATGATCTAGCAGAGATTGTGTATTTAAGACCCTCTTGACATAAAGAAGAGTAAGCCCAGAGTTGGGGGAAAAGTTATCTTAGGCACCACTAGTAACTAAGAGAAAACCTGACAGTTACACAGGTACTTTTTCCTAAAACTTATAAAAGCTTAAGCAAAAAAATAAATAAATAAATACAAGTGTAAAAGACATGATACATTAAGCCAGAAAGGACTTAGAAGCACGATCGACAAAGCACAAAGCTAGTAGGAGAACCAGGCTCAGAAGATCAGAAAGCCACAGAAATCTCCCTTCATATCTGTAGAAGAAGATTCCAGAAAAGATTTGCTGTCCAGAGGAGGTTTCTGATTATCAGTGGTTCTGGAGCACTTGGATACAGAGGGCTTCCGAATTTTTTGCTGTTTTTTTTTACATATCTAGAACTTAAGTTGTGCATTTAAATGCTTTAATGTTTTTATTTTTCTCCCGACCTCTATTTGCTGTAAGATCTTCATCTTCATTTTTCTTCGTAATTATCTATGAGATCTTAATCTTGTCCTACAGTTTTTCCGTGGAACTTTTCTGGAAGTTACCTTTGGTGGGTGCTGTGATGGTCCTGCCAGATTGGGAGTACTACTTGGAGGACAGCCCTCACATGTCAACCTTCTATGGGGACTGAGAGCCTGAAGAGAGCCGCCTCAAGCAAGGTCACACACCCATTCCAGTGCAGCCCATGGGGACACAAAGGCTCAGTCCCTTCAACCCAGTGGGAAGCAACTCTGCAGGACATCAGAGGCTTCCACTAACCCGTCATCACAACCCTCTTTGACCTGTTTCCCTTCCATAACACTGATGGTGATCCTAAGAGCTCTCCCTAATAAACCTCCTTCGTGCTGATCTCTGTCTTTGAGTCTGCTTCCTGGGGAACCCAACCTGCAATAAATAACTCTAGAGCTCCTGGGAAGATTGTTGCCATTGCTGACATTTAGAAATCAGTGGAGGAACCTCAAGCATTATGAGAAGAATAAGCTCATCCGACACATACATACACAAAGGGATGGAGAAAACATTGCCGTGGATGGAACTGCGCACGTGTCCCTGCCTCTCCTGTGAGTCTAAAGCTTCCTTTATGGAAGTTTATGAACTGGATGTAGAGAAGGCATAGGCAGAAGGGAACAGAATATGGGAAGGAGGTACATATGAGGAATGAGATAGCTCATGGAGATAAGACAAACCAGTCTGAAGCAAAGGGACATTGCTGAAAACAGAGACGAGGGAGGACAGCCTCGAGAGGCCAAGTGGTGTTAGGAAAAATTAAGTCCAGAAATCAATGGAAGGGATTTCCAAGTGATGGAATGGTAATTGTGTTATCTTCTCCTGGCCAGTAAGTCTTGCTAACATTTCTGAGCACTGTGAACTTTGCTGCAAACTTAAATCCTTTACAGGACCTGAAAAGAGTTTAGTCAAGTGAAAAATTAAAAAGAGCTGAAGGAATGCTGGAGAGTCCTTAAATGAAGCTGCCTTGTAACTAAGAAACTTGCTCTTTGCTTACAGTCAAGTTCTTATTTCTTATTTCTGTTTTTTCTCATTCCCCACATCCACATACATAACCTCCCCTGTCTCGCCTGGCACCCAGCTAAGTCCCTTCTCGTTTGCTTGCTCTTTCTGCAGCACACTCAATATTTTAAAGTACTCTAGCTGGTGTCTTTACAAAGAGGAATCATGGCTATTAACGAGGAAATATGTTCCACGGATATTTGCTAAAAGGAGTGTTTTACAATACACATTAAAAAGAACACCATTCAGTGAGCGAGCGAGAATTACACACTCATCTTCAAAGAATCACAGTTTTGAACTGAAAGGGACCACAGAGACCACATTTAGACTAAGCTCCTAATTGTATAAAGCAAGAAATGTTTTTCTGGCAGACTTTTTTTGCCCGCAAATATATTCTTCCTTTCCCACCCATATAACAGTATTGAAAAATGTTTCTGCTCTACCTCACACCTCAATGGCCCTTCTCTTTAACAACGATGCGGCCAGAAAGAGGATGTCAAGTTGGATCATGGGAGGTCCCTGCCAAGGCAAAAACTAAAAGTTAAACTGAATGAGCAGCTCCTTGTTTACCTCTAGATGGAGAATTAGCATGCTTTGACTCGTGCCCCCAAATCTCCTGGGGCAAGGGTGCTTCTGGACATACACATATCCAAAGTGCCTCTCACCACCCCTTACCTCTTCTTCATCCTGGGTTGGACCCACAGGGCCAGAAGTCACCCAGTATATTCGGAATACTTTTAGGGCAGGAACATAATTTCAGGCACTTGTGGTGACCTGTTTCTTATTCTCTAAGACCAAAGGCATTTCACTTCCTTCAAAGGAAAGGAAATCCTAAAAGTAAATGGAATTCTCCATTGACTGTTTTAGTGATTTCCCATTTTCAGTATTGTAACATATACGTCAATGGAAGAAATTATCTGGTTACTGCTAGGAACAGGTCCATCTACATTTCGGGGCTTAACTATGAGACCTCTCAAGAATTTGACGTTGTTAAAAAAAAAAAAGCAAAATACTAGAAGATATAAAGAAGCTATTCAGCTCTTGTTTGGTCTTTCAGCAGTTTCCTGAGATATTATCTTTTCAAATTGTGGTGAGTTCATGGGCAGGGAGTCAACTATGGAAAAAAAGTGATAGTTGTGGCCTGGACCCCTAACAAGGCCTAAATTTACTGAGTGGTTTAGAATACATTGCTCTGGGTTGGAGGTTTAAATGTGGATCTGTTCCATTCAAACAGCAAACAGATAAGTGGGAAGATACTGACAGAATAACTAAATGATGAATTGGACACACACCATTCCCAGAGTGGGTCGAGTGCCCCCCTCTGTTCAGAGGGAGCTGAGACCCACTCTCACTGTTCAGAGTTAACGTGTTATGTGTCCATTAGGAGAATGTGTACGTGGTGTTCACACTTGTCCCCAGTTTAAATTTACCGAAATGATCCTCTAGTGAAGCCAAATATACCCAGCCTGCTGTACAAAGTGATCTTAACTGGTGGTAGTATCAGTCCTTGGACTGCATACCCTTCGGCGAGCATCACGAGAAAAGAGGCAGTCATGTCTTTAACGGCATGTACTTCTGAAAGTACATTTCACATATCCGGTTTATCAGCCAGTATATGCATGTGCTCAGCCTCTGTATGTGACAAACAGGAGCCCGCGTGACATAGTCCTCCAACCCAAAAGATCAATTAGGCTGAATGGTGCCTGTGCATTTTAAGTCACTATGAGCAAACGATGGGTGTCAGGCAAAGCAAACGGACTCAACAACGCAGCCTGCCGGGACTGAATACATTTGTTTGGAAACAGTATTTCCTTTCTTAAGTGAGTACACAGCCAATGAAAGGTACTGGATTGACAGTTCTGAAGATCAGATCTTCTGTTTCACCACAGTAAAAGCCAGGACAGTGCCACCTCCCCGGGACTCCCCG
The DNA here is from genome assembly GCA_032199065.1 of Smutsia gigantea. NCBI lineage: Eukaryota > Metazoa > Chordata > Mammalia > Pholidota > Manidae > Smutsia > Smutsia gigantea. The sequence continues at coordinate 181,812 of JAVSCE010004484.1, forward strand.
TCAGTACACCTGGATAATTTTCTGAATGGACCACCTTTAGGGCACAAAAATGAAAAGCTGCTTCTGAACCTACCAATCTCTGCCAACAATACCAACTAAAAGCCATAGTGGATGGTGAGCAGTCTCAGCCTGGGAGCTAGATTCTGACACCCAACCGGCTCTGGGATGAAGACAACTCACAGTGACACCGGGGTGGGCTGCCCTGTACCCAAGGACCCAGAAGAGGAAAACTTCTGTAACTGCCACTTTCCAAGACAACCATCCCCATCACCCCAAACACTGTCACCGACACCTATGCCTACAGGACGTCCCGGAGAAACCAGTGAACTGTGCGCGTGTGCACCCTGTATAAGACCGGAGCCCCAGAGACAGGCACAGAACACAACTCCAGGAACGGCAAGCCATTTCCTTCTAGACAGACTCCTCTTCTGTCCACCTGGGTCTGACCTGACAAACAGCTACAGAACACATTTCTCTCAATGTCCAGCCCCAACTGCGCAGGAGCAGAATTAGCAAGTGGTAAGTGGATGAGAGGATTAAAAGAAAAAGATCTGGCTCTATTGCACAAAATTGTCCAGACACAGTAGGAGAAAAGAAAACTGTTATCACTTACTTGAAGGAATTGGTCTGTCTAGCAGCAATGCTTATAAAATTACTTTCTATTTTTAAAAAACTTGTGCTTTGCAAAAGACTTCCAATTGAAAATAAAGTCTCCCTAAAATAGGAAAATACAATCCAGATTATTTGAATAAAAAAATATCCAAGAGGATGACACACTGGGTATTGCAATGTGGCAACACTGCTATGGCTCCCAAGAGTCGCCCTTTAAGATAACAGTTCTATTTTTCCCCAGGTACTTTATTTACATAGGCTGGGGTTTCCTATCTGGCATCAGTCTCTGTCTCATTACAGGACTTTTTCCCAGGCTTGACTGTCCTGTCTCCACATTTGGAGATTTCAGAAATGTGTTCTCTCTTGCTCTTTTGTTAAGACTTCACAGAATCTAATAGAACTTTTGTCAGGAATTTATACTCTGATAGAACTCAGCTATAATAACACAACTCCTAGTGGAGTTACTTGTTAGTCGTAAGATCATGGTTTGAGTTTGAAGTGTCATCTTACATATAATAAATTATCTCCTTCTTGGCTAATTATTTAAGCTACTAACTTCTCTGTTTTGAAATACTTTGCAATTTAAGGGAAGACTAGCAAGAATACGAAGAACTCTTATAATGCTCTCTGCCAAGATTTATTACATTCGCAAATTCTGCTACCTTTGTTTCTTCTCTCTCTTTTCATACATATTCTATCTTTCCTGCACTATTTGAGACTTAGTTCCAGACATCACATCATGACCTCAATTCTCAGTTCTTCAGTATGTATTTGCTATAAACCAGTACATTCTCTTATTTAAGCAGAGTACAATTACAAAATTTGGAAAATGATACAATACTATAACCTAATGTACAATCTATATTCAGATTCGACCAATTGCACCAATAATGTCTTCTGTAGATAATATTTTTCTGATCCCAAATCACCTATTGTAGTTGTCATGTCTCTTCAATCTGGAACAGTTTCTCAGTCTGTCTTTCATGGCACTGATATTTTTGAAAGTTCAAACCAACTGTTCTATTACACAGCCCACAATTTGTACTTGCCTGATAATTCCTCATGATTAGCTGGAGATTCTGAATTTTTTCATAAATACTAAATAAGTGATGTTTTGTCCTTCTCCGTGCATCATATAGAGTCACATGATGTTGCTCTGTCCTCGTTTTTCTTATATCTTAAACTCAGTATTTTGTTTACTAAGCCTAAAGAATATCTGTAAGACTGATACCCTACCTAAGTGTTAACTTTAACAAAAAATTGATGAACCAAAATTCTTACATCAGTAACAATTTTTATAAAATATTAGCTCATTGGACTAATAAATAATCAAGTGGTAGAAAGGATAGAAAGACTAATTTCTTATGTTTTAATTTTTAGCAATGCAACTAAATTACTAATGGATCCTAGGCAAGTTATTTCACCTTCCTGAATATGTTTTTCTATATTGGTACTTTAAAATTTTTCACAAAACAATCTGAAATCCATGCATAATTCTATTACATATGAATATTGGCACCTTTTTAGTAACTAATGTATCCCTGTGAGGTATATTCTTTTCTATTTTAGATAATGTAAATAAAGGCACATATTCACTTCTCAAATTCAACCAAAATTCAAATCGTAGGGCTATAAAACTCTAAAATCCGGGCTTCTCCAACTTTCTCTCCTGCTCCTGTCCCCTTCTCTCACCTGACATCAGCCACACAGTCCTTCCTGCTGCTGCTCACACATGCCAAGCTTATTCTGCCTCAGGGTTGTCTTCCTTGATGCACATGTATGTCTCTGCTCAAATGTCAGAGAGGCTGTTCGGTCCAGTCAGCTAAAAATAACTGTCCCTCCCTTATTTCATCACTCTCCATATTGCCCTACTTCATTTTCTTCAGAGTATTATCTAACATTACAGTGTATGTTCATTTTTTTAAAATCTGTGTCTACCAAAAGGGGCAGGATGAGATTATTCCTTATTATTGTCTGCCTTCCCTGTGGCTAAGGACTTTAAGCTCATCATCTATTCTCAGTGACTAGAACATGCAATTGCTCAATAAATGCTTATTAAGCAAATTAATTAATGTCTCTCAACTGAAAGAATGATTAAGGTATCCAGAGGTGAATGGAGTTCATGAGAAAATATGAGAATCATAAAAAACATAAGAATAAAAAAGGTGTCTTAGAGGGCAGACATGTACTGGACAGTGGAGAATGCAAACAAGATATTAGCAAATTTTCAGAGAATAGTAAAATACTTTTGTTTAGGGTAAAACTCTGAAAAAAGACCAGAAGCACTGAGACCAAGAGTCAAGATTAATTTCAAACATTTTTAAGGATGGTTCAGTTTAAAGCAAACTGGGAATTATAAAGGCATCATATACCAGGAAGCATCTTTCCTTTCCTTTTCTCTCCGCATGCTTTCACAGTGCCTCCCTCTCCCACTCCCTACCTCCTCTGAATTTATGCTATATAAAACAGTTCTGTTATACTATGCCTTAGAGATTACCATTCTGGACAATTTCACCATGTAGAATTCAGGCTATTTTTTAGTTACAGAATGTTTTCTTGGATTGTAATTTTAAATATCAGTTCTGTTCCATCGTTTTGTTTTCCTTCTCTGAGTACTCCAATTATTCAAATGATGGATCTTCTTTGCCTGTCTTCCATTTTGACCACTTTCTGATCCTCTTTACTTGTTTCTTTATATCACTGGCATTCATGTCATTGTCCTGCCCTTCTTCAATAGTGCTTATTACACTTTCATTCAAATCTCTTCTCCCTTTGACACCTTGTAATTCACTATGTTTTTCTAAATAAAAAACATAAAGTCCACCATTTTATTCTGTTTCTTTCCTGAGTTCAATCAACTTTCATTTCGCTTCTTTGGGTTCTTGGCCCAATTCTAGCCTAAGTTTTTGAATTAATGTTCAAGGTGTTTTTCATATCCCAATGTTACTTGAAGATATTTAATTCAGTATAGATTTATATTTTTTTCATGTGACAATTTTTTTCTCTGTCATGGTTGCTTTCTAGAGAGGAATTTCCATTAAAGGAAATGTTTTGATTCTCCATTCTATTTGATCTTATAGTAGTTTCATATAGACAAAGAATGACTAAATCTATGCATTTCTTGGGCAAAGTTGACAGAATGGGCTGGTTGACATCATCTTTAGTTCAAAAGCACCCTCTCCTGTCAGAATTGTGAAGTGCAGTGTTTTAACTTTGTTTCCAGTGGTGGGGGCAATGGAAACGAAATTATGTTTCTATCACTTTCTTTTATCTTGTGGTATTCAGGATTTCCCTACCTTGCTTCTTTTTACCTTCACCAACAAAACTCTAAAGTGTGCCTCGCCTGGGCATTAACCTCATTCATTCCTAGGAGCATTATTTTTCTGTAACTGCTACCTGTGTGCTTTTAAGTCCCTTCCTCTCTACTCAGTGCTCTTATCCACTTGGATTCCCTTTCAATATTTTCATACTTAGCCCAGACTCTCTCTTTCTGAGAGTAATGTGCACTCAGTCCCTTCTTGTCCCTTCCACATGGTTTTTCCAGAACCTCCTAACTGTCCACAAAGGCTTGTAGCCAAAACCTATAAGACAGCCCTCCTGAAAACTGATGTTACTTTTCTACTTAAATAACTGAAGTTTGTATTGTCCTCTGTCTTTTAGCGTGGTGAAAGTGAGAGATTTATGTGGTTTAACTCACTTCTCACCGATCTGTACAAATTCCTGGAAGATGGAGAAGGAAATGAGATTCAGGCAGCAGCAATTAATTACTTTAGCTACCTGGAAGTTGCTCATTTATAATTCTCAACCAGATATTTCTTCTTGTGTCTGAAATTAGGTTTCTGGTTTTCCTTTTTGAATCCTGTAATGGATACCACAGTGGACACACTGTGTACTCTCTCCAGTCCAGAGCTGGGCACCTAGTCTCTCAGTTGCTAGGCATGGCTATTGACTTCCATGGCTTGGCTGTCATTAAAAGTGGCCCTTGGCCAAAGGGAACTGCTTTACCCAAGGTTACACACCCCCTCCATGATGAAGCCAATGGCTTCAGCAGCAGTCAGTGCCTGGCTGATGTAGGATACAAAACTCAGCCCCTCTGCCTTAATCTGTGACAGCTCTGAAGAGCCACCCCAGCTCCAGAGCGCCCTCTATGATCAGCTGAGGTCTCAGTTGTAATTGCATTGTGGATCAGCTTCTCTCATCCCAGTCCTACCCTCCTCACCTCCTTACAGATATATACAGCTTAAATACTCTCTTCAGTATGCCTTCTACAAACAATTCTCTACCTCAGAGTATTTTCACAGCATCCATCCTAAGACAATCACCACCAAAAGAATTTTTATTGAGTTATGAGACAGACACTGTTATAAGTGCTTTAACTGTACTGTATACATTCACTTCTCACAAGGAAGCTGTGAGGAGGGTACTACTATTATCATCTTCATATCCCAAGATGACAAAAGAAACTCAGAGAAAGTATTTACCTTGCCTAAATTAATAAATGGTAAAGGCAGGACTTGAACACAGGCACTCTGACTCAAAAGCCCCATTCTCTTGTCCACTCCACTTACAGCCTTACACACTGGCTTTGCATTCACTGCTTCTCTGGTGGGACCTTTAGTGTGCCCATTCTTTGCATTTTTCTATGCCCTGCTATGAAGCACAACCACATATGCTTTGTGATATATACCAGAATGATCATAAATATTAAGATGTTTTTATTTTTTAACAACACATTTTCACTAGTGAATCAGCCATAATGTCACTTGCTTAAGATAGAACTCATTGATCTTATGAATTTGTCTTTCAAAGCTTTAGCACTGAAAACAGAGAAGCATGTTTGTAAATCCAGCCTATTATCACTCAGTCCTAGTACAAAATTACTTCTCATTTGTACAATTATATTAGCAGGTACATGTTAACAACCACTTCTTTGTAGATTTATTTTTTATCTCCCCTCCACGTAATATCAAAAAGTCTAGTTTTTCTCAGGAATTCTTACCTCCATCTTGAAATTTACTTAATCTTTCAAAATACGATGACATGGGGGTTTGTACAATATCTAGGATAGCCAGAAGTGTTCTTGTTAGCCTTAATAATTCACTGAAACTATAAAATCCAAAATATATAAGATTGCGAGCCAAGTGGACCACCTTAATAAAAAAAATGGGGGGAATGGGGAGGTGAAAAAGAAAAAAACGTTAGAAATTGAAATTAATATTGACTTTTTATTATCTAAATTAGTACAGATTTTTCTAAACTTTCTAATTCTTTAACATTTAGGAATCACAGTGCCTGCAAAAGCAACCCCTGAACTCTATGTTCAATAGTGCTTATTACACTTTCATCCAAATCTCTTCTCCCTTTGACACCTTGTAATTCACTATGTTTTTCTAAATAAAAAACATAAAGTCCACCGTTTTTTTCTGTTTCTTTCCTGAGTCCAATCAACTTTCATTTATTCTAGTTTAGAATTAAGTCGAAGTAAGACCAGCTCGTCATCCCATCAAAGACCCCCATGACAGGAGATGAAGTGCCTGGTCAACAGCCATCCAGGAAGCAGGATTTTAGGGATATTAAAGAAGCCTACAATTAGAATGATTCACCTCTTAATTAAATATTAACTTTTTCAAGTTACTAGGATACTACTTAATAAGTGGTTATATTAATGAATTACTTTAATAAATGTGTATTATCCATGAAATTTGTCCAGAAACATGTTCCCCTGCTGCTTTGCATTCTTCTGGATACAACAAGACATAGTAAGAGCTAGCTTCCAAGATGGTCCCCAATATACAGTCTCCTTCCACATCGCACCACGGATGGTCTGTGTGACCCGCAGAATAGCCTCGTTGATGAGGCAGAAGTGATGGCATGCCACTTCGAGGATTAGGTTGTAGAAGACTGCGATGTCTATCTTGAGCTCCCTCTTTCTCTCCCTCTCTCCCTCTCTCCCCCCCAACCTCTCTCCCTCTCTCTCGTGGCTTGCTCTGTGGGAAGACAGGTGCCATGCCATAAGGACACAGGCAGCCTATGGAAAGGCCCACATGGCAAGAGGTATTTTTAGTCAACAGCCAGCAAGGAAGTTATGGCCACCAACAATCACGAGTGAGCTCAGAAGCAGATTGTCTAGCCCCAGATGGCTGCGGTCCCAGTCAACAGTTTGACTGCAAACTCACAAGATACCCTGAGCCAGAACTGCTCTACTGAGCTTTTCCAGATTCCTGACCCACAGAAACTGTGCAATAATAAATGCTTGTTGCCATGGGCTGCTAATTTTGGGGGTAATTTGTTACATACCAGGAGGTACCTAAAACACCAAGTATCAAGTAATAGATCTTTTCTCTAATTTTTGTCACCATAGTCCCAAAATGATATTGAAACCACAGGTATTTCAATTCAGTTTAATGAAGCTAAAGATACCACCTCCCTGGGGAGGGGGAAAAAATGTGTCCAAACATATTATAAAGTATGCAAAGCTGTCTTTGTTCATTAAATGCAATACAGCTTACATAATAAATGAAAAAAAAAAACAAAAAAAACAGTAGCTAACAGACAATTATAAATAAAGTATTTTTATTGGATATCAGGTATAATTAAAGCATAAATCTTTCAACCAATTCACCTTCATGAACTAAACTACCCAGTTACCAAACTATCCTACCTATCAGAGGGGAAAAAAAATCTTTGATGATAACTATATCTAATTTTTGACAGGGAAACTGAGTAGTCACACAAATGAATGGTTTAAAAAAAAATACCTCAAATGTCAGTTTGTTCTTTTCCTTATCTCCAAAAGGAAAGGGCTGATTTACAACTTCTTTTAAGTATTCCTCAACAAATTCCATTGTCAGGGCAAATTTCCTCTTCATATCATTTCTGGAACAGTCTGTTATAGAATCATACCTGGAAAGACAGGAAGAATATAAAGCAAGTTAAATTGATTGTAATCATTTAAAAAGAGGAAAATATACATATTTAACCTCCTGGCTTCTTCAGCATAGGGAACTTAGACATTGTGTCCTCACCTGTAAAACAGGGCTATTGTGAAATCAGTTAATATATGTAAAGCACTTAACTGAGAATCTACTGTAATAGTAAGCATTTAACAAGCTGTTACTCCTGGTATTAATATGATGTCTGTTCATCGGTTTCCAGAATAATGTTTCTATTATCAAGAGTTGTCATTTTACTCTCCAAAAACAATCTTATTTGCATTTGAAAGATTAACAAGCTAAGTCTGAACACAGAAATGCCTTTCCATTATTTCACTTAAAAATCTAAGACATTAAATTTTGAGTTCATCTGCTGAATTTAAAGTCCTCTGGAAATTTTTCCAAACATACTCATGAATTGTGATCTTTGTGGGGATTTCTGTCCAGAGCCTGGCGTAGCGAACAGGAACCACGGACTCCTGGGGGTCCCGATCAACGTGCATATGCAGCATAAGGCGGCAAAATGATGCTCGGAGGTCAAATGGCAGGCTCTCATCTGACACACACCGCAGGATCAAATCAACAGAGAGCTGTGTTGAAATCTGGTTTATGGCCAAATACTGGCGATCCAAGCACATCCTTGCAAAGAGGTTTAGCTGATACCTTAAAGATATTAAACATATTACATTATTCGTCTTATCTGGATAAGGTTCTTCAACATCACAGCACCGATCAGTAGGTACTTTATGGCACCAATATTTCCAAATATATGTGATGCTGGAGTCTGATTTTTTTGCTAGTCAGTTAAGTGATCAAAGGACAACACATACATGAAATTGTCTCTATGCCTGCTCAGTTGTGACTTCTCTTACTTGTTCCAGCAAAATGGGTCTGGTGGAGAGGGTCATTAGGCTCTCAGCTCTTGGAGCTCTTGGTGTCCTAGCATTACAAATACACGAAGCCTGAAGGCTATGGGTAGCGGCTCACGTGAATCCATTTTTCTCTGCCTTCCTCAGTCAGCTATGGGCTCTAATATCTACACTCTAAATTTAGATCCATTCAGTTCTCAAACCAAATGTGATCAATCCAAGTGGTATCAGCACACGTGCAGTTATCAGCCTCTGAGATTTAAGAATTAGCCTTTGGCTTTGGTAAAATGGCTGCAGAAACCGGAGGACTCCAGGCATTCTCTGCCTCTCTCAGATTCCTACCACTGGGGGCTCACCTGGGCCCAGTGGCTTCTACCTTGGATTTCTAGCCCTAAACTCAAAAACACCAGCTGGGTTCTTGCTCCCAATATTCTGACCACCAGCAACTACCATCAGAATTTGAGCTGCGCTATGCGAACGCTGAACTTTCCTGACTATAGATACCACATTCTCTTAAGCCCTTGACCTCCACCTCTTCCTGAGCACAGTATACCTGCCTCCTGGCTAACTTTGCACGAGGCCACCTCTGTGTCAGGATCAGCTTTCCCAGCCCACTTCCTCTCTGTTTCTCTCTCTCTCTCAGCTCCATCCCCTAGGTCCCAACATGTCTCTCCTCTGCCCTGGCTCCCATCAAAGCAGGAAAAAGCCCTCTGCTGCACAACTCCAAACAAGGGGAAAATCAGAGAAACCAAGGGCTATGTGCGGAAAACATAGATGTTAACATTCATTTTGGACATTTTAAATAATATTCAATATTTCTGCTTTGCTAGTTCTGACTTTTTACATTTCCTGTTCATAAATACCTGCCTTTTTGAGGTTTCAGAGAAGCATCTCTCCATGAGCGCATGAGCTGGCAAACTAAAACACAATTCTCCCTCCAATACCTCACCTGTAATAGGTAAGAACCTCTAGGTCAGCTTTGGCGCCCTCTTTGGCTTCCTGAGCAAGGTGCCTGACGGCTTTCCCATGCGGCTCCTTATTGCTGTCGATCCAGTAGAGCCAGACCTCTTCATCATCGACGTCATCCGAAAGGATGGCGCTCTCCATGGGGTTGTCAACTTGCATTGAGACCAGCCTTGAATTAAATTACACATACAAAATCTATGAAGAAGCTCACTTACAAACATGATGAGGAACCCCAACACTGACAAGTAATGAACCGACAAAGACACCCCCCCCCATCATCAGGCGTACTTAGTTTGAATGAGAATGTCTGCATTGCCAGGGCTCAGCATGAATTTACAGATGAGTTCCTGCGTCACAGGTATAGCAGTGGTATTGGACACACAGAGATCTGATAAATAATCCAAAAACCTGGCAAGAGAAAAAAAAAATTAGTGACCATTAAGGAAAAGCACGCCATAAAATTTTCAGAATAAAAAAATGTACTTTGAGATAAAATGAAAGTAACTTTTTAGGTCTGTTTTGCATATTATTTCCGTGCAACATTTTTTCTAGTGTGTTGCTTATCAACCACATCATTTAGAAACAAATTAAATATCCAATGATTTGTATTTAGTACAAATCTTGTTTCAAGAAAGGATGAGGTTTGCTCCCGTTTATTTAGTGATATGCATCCCACAGCATGGTGGCTTATTATGACGTTTAGAAAATCTGCCTACAAGTGAGAAGACTCCAGAACTGAAAATCAAAACAAAAACAGATCAAAGCTAATGACCCAAGTCAAACAGGAATACAGCACACACTTAATGAAAGGGAGTGGCCGAGTTGAGTCAGAGACCCATTTTTACCTTATAACATTTATTTGCGGCATTATTTGCTACAAAATTATTAATTATTAACAGAATTATAATTATTAATTATTTGCTGCAAAATTAAAGAAATTTCATCAATCTGGTTAATTTCTCTGTATTCATCTCTCCCACATAAGACAGCATGGTGCAATAGAAAGAGAAATTGACGTGAAGTCAGAACTCTTGATTTACCTCATATTCTGTTCCTGACTAGGGCTATTCTCAGGCAAAGTTGCTCTCTACCTGCTACTTTGTCATTTCAACTCTAAAATGTGGCTAATAATAAATAACCAATGTACTTCTGTGGGTAAAGTGGGGTTCCTATGGCCAGGATCCTCACTGAACTTAAATATAACTGGCCTGTTGCTATGCTACCGCTTCCACACCTTTAGGCAATAAGCCATTATTGTATTAATATAAAGAGTTCCACCCAGTGCTCTGTGTGAGAAGGGATGGCAGGGGCTGCAAGGCTGTAGGAGAGCAGAGCGGAGGGCTGGAGTGGTGGCAGCCCTGAGGACAGAGGCCCGGAGGACGGCTATGCAGGATGGCTCTACAGAGAGGCCCAGAGGATGTCTGTGTGGGACGGCTGTGCAGAGAGGCCCAGAGGACGGCTGTGCAGACAGAGGGGCCCAGAGGCAGAGACCCGCTTGCGGCATACAGACTCACTCCGAGTGAATGGGATTTTAGTGACTGACCTGCCACCGGGCAATAAAGTTGGGTATAACCTTTTCACCCCAAGAACCCTTTGTTGTCAATTTCTTTGGTCACAGTGAATCTATAGCGAACTTGCCTGGAGCTGAAACTCATTTGCAAGACAACTTCATATGAGAGAGCACAAGGATTTAAATGAGACAGTGCATAAAAATATATTTCGAAAAACTGCAAAGTACTATGAAAACATAATTTAGAGTGAAAATCAATTATATTTAAATATGTCTATAAAGGGTTTTGATCTATGAGGCAACAACTCTTTATGATACATGACTATTATAGCAATAAGCCCAACTCAGTTTTGTCCATGAAAGTCAATAGTATGAAAGAATTCTAATTTTAAAAAGTTCTGAAAATAAAGCAAAAAGCCACCATCCCCCCAGTAAAGAATACGGCCTGAACCACTTCTGACCTTGGCTCACGATTTCTCCTCAGTAAACTGACAAATGTCTCGATTTCTTTTGCCGTGATATGCTTCTCTAGTAGTTTCCTGTTGTTGTGCAATAGAGCTGTGATGGTGTCCTCCGCCAGAATATCATGGCCGATCTGGGACTGCATGACACAGAAGTTCTTAGCGATGTATTCCTGCGAACAGAAAGGCTGTCAGAATGCGCTGCTGAACAGCTGAGAAACAGCAGGTTCTATCAGGATCAGCGACACTGATTAATTTATTCATGACGGAAAACTCACTAAAAATTACTGTCAAAAGAAAAGCAAGTGGATAATTCTTCAATATATGGGACTTTTGAGGACGGAAAGGAAAACACATTAGCATATACCTCATTTAAATTATAACAGAAAGTTACATACCTCAAAACACTTTATAGTATAGGGCCTTGCACTCTTGTAAGTGGGAAAAACAAAATAAACCTAGTTAAAATAATTGTCTATGACATGCTAATTTAGGATTTCACCAGTGTAACAAAGGCCCTTCTTCTAACACGAAAAGTCCTAAGAGAAGATTGTGGCATAATCATTGAAGTGAAAATGACTCTTGTTTTGTTCAGGAAACATGAGATCAATACTGTTACGTGAAGATCCCAGGTGGACTTGGGTGACGTCTTTTTTGTACATTACCACCATAATCTCTTAGATCTCCTCTTGAAAATAATAAATTTCATACCATTTTTTGTCTTTAAAAAGCTATCCAACAAGATAATATGATTAATCACTTTATTGATCTGATCCATTCATCCAGGGGGTATTTCTTGAAAATCTACTATATTCCAGGCACTGTTTGAGAGACTAAACATATGGCAGTGAACAGGACAGATCAGCTCTCATGGAGCTTATACCCTAGTGAAAAAAAAAGGATGAATGTGATCATCCTACATGTCAATGAGTGACATGAAGCAGAGGGATGGGACAAGGTGGCAACTTAGGTGGGGTAGGAGCTGAAGAAATGTTTGAGCTAGGATGGAAATGATTATCATGATGAAGAGATAGAAATGATAAAAAGTAGGCAGCCAGGGGACAGAAACCGTCTAGGCAGTGGGAGTAACAGTGGAAAAGCTCTGTGGCAGTGGAACCATACTTTCGGTATTCTAAAAGCAAAACGGGGCCTTTGTGGCTAGAGGGCAATAAATGAGAATGCAAGAAGTGAACATGGAGAGGAAGGTCCCTGAAAGCCATGGTAAAAAAGAAAAATGCTACCATAAGAGAAGGAGAAGGCCACTGGGGAGTTGCAATCATGCATCATTTAACCTGCCCCTTATGCTTCGCACCTGCTCTCCTATAGTCCAAGCCTCTAGGCTCATTTCCCACACTCTGTGTACAAACCAGACATCTCACAGCACAGAACTGTGAGCACCGCCCCTTCTACAGCCAAAAGGGGTCACTTCAATTTCTTAGGGGTTCTCCTTGCGGATGTACCTGTGTTTCTAAAATGGGAGGATTTATTGATTAGAAAATGTTTTGGGGTTAGGTAAAATTTACTGGAAACTATCTATTCCTTGAAAATTATATTAGCTGTACAAATCTAATTTTATGTGAGGCAGCAATTTTGTGGCCTTTTCAAAATGATGGCTTTATTTTGGGTAGCCAGTTAAGTAATGTCTTCTGTTAGTGTATTCATTTTAAAGATAGGTATTGATTTACACTTTTTTATGACCACCGTGATCATACTTCAGTATAAGGCAAACCTCTAAGAAGTGTAATGTAGATCAAATTCAATTAGAGTTGTTACCAAATTCTATAAATAATAGTAAACAGAGATTCAGTATTCAATACTTGGGTTAGCACCAAATCACAAAGAATTCCCTATTAGGACTCTACAAAACAGAGGTGAGGATAAATGAAAACAAGGTAATTTTACAAAAAATAGAATGCATTCCCACTTACATTTTAAAATCATGTTCTTAAAATGTCAGAAAGTTGCTTTATACTTCATGCAAAGCATTCTTAATTCAATAGAAATGAGAAAAATATTTTCAACCAGCCCTGAGAGTGAACTGAGCATTCACAAGAATGTGAGGGAAGATAACATCTAATCCTCTGAATGCTGGGTGGGATTCTGTATTCTTTTGTCAGTTCAACAATCTACATCTTGGGGAGGCATTCCAAGAGAGAGAAAAGGTGGCCTGTCCACAGTCATATGCTCTACAGAAACCTGGAAAGGAGGTCCCCTGAAGTAAATAAACACTTACCTTGGGAAGTGATGTGCCAAGGTAGGGTGAACTAAGAATAAAGAAGAGGAGAAATTCCAGAAGCAGAACGTGTGTGTGTGTGTGTTTCCAGTTGTCAGAAGAACTGAGTATTTTCAGAGGAGAAATGGCACACACCTCAGCACACAGGGCCCACGAAGCCCCAGCTGAGACCCAGAGAAATGAGCAAGAGCTCTGCATGCCCGACCTTGAGGGGCTGAGAAAGGACACCAATTAGGGTGCGCTGCCTGGCAGCTGGCTAGGGACCGGCAGAGCGAGCACACCTGAGATAGGGCACTGAAGCCCAGGGCGATGCTGTAGGAAGGAGTGGGGAGCCCCCCAGGACCCTTCCAAAGGCTGAACACTATCAACGATGGCCCACTCTGGGCTGATGGGACTGAGAGTGCCAGGTAGACTCTGTAGACCTGCTGATTATTCTCAGTGAATTCAGCCTCTCTAACACAGCACTGCTTGGGCATACAGAGTGGTGGCCAGTCTAGCACAGTATATCTTTCCAGACCCAAGAAGAAGAATAGGCCAGGTGGAGTACACTGAGCAACCTCTAGCCGCACCCCACCCAAGACCCCACCTCTCACGCTAGGGGCTTCTGGGACATTGGTTCTCTGTCTGCTGGAAAATCTGTCACTTAATGTCTGGAACTTAATTTTTCTTCCACTAAAGTGAGAATAACTCTCCCTACTTTACCTTGCCATCTTAAAGGAATGTCATGAAGCTGGAGAAAATAATTCCAAGGACAGCATTTTCAATTGGAAAGCAAGATGTTTATAACTAGGATTACATTAAAAAGTATTTAAGGATTTGTGCATATGGTCCCCCTCTTCGCTTTTGCTCCTTGCCGTATTGTTTATCTTCTGACTAATCTGTTTGATGTATTATTTTTTAGTCCTTTTCAAACAGGATGTCAAAGCCAATGAAGTTCAACACATTTTTCTTAAAGCAAATTCTCTGTTCTTCTCAGAAACTTTCAAACTACTAAGAGGCAATAGTGAGAGGATTAAGAGCCTGGGTTGGACTACTGGCTCCAGTCTTAAAACTGTGTAATCTTTGGCAAGCTATTTAACCCCTCTGTGCCTCAGTTCCTCTCCTTAACTCAAGCTGAGTTAAGTTGTGAGAAGTGCTTAGAACTGAGTCCAGTACAAAGTAGGCACTCAGTAACTACTACCAGCTATTCCCAAATAGTCTCCCCCTGATCCATGGCCCGTGTGGCTTAGCCCAACCGGCCTTACCAGCCTCTCTCACACCATCCTTCCTCGTAGACTAAGCTCATTGGTGAAATGTACTGAGTATGGACTCTTCTCTCAAAATGGCTAAGAGAAACATGAGATATCAATTTACCAAATGATAATCAACTTGAAAAAAATACTATTGAACACACCACAAAATATTATGGATTTTTAAGATAAAAATGAAACTTAAAAAAAGTTTCACTTGCAGCTGGTAACTCTTAGCTATACCCCTAGATACACCTGGGTTCCCTGTCCTCCACAGTTAGGAATATCTTGGGACAGAGTGTCCTTTCAGGCATCCACCCTTATGTCTTCATAGATCCTTTTGCTAGAATGCCTATTCCCAGACAGTTCATGAAAATGATGCTCCTCCTATGCAAATGCTTCCTGCCCCAGGCACCCTTCCCGGGTTCCCCCCGCCACAGCTGAGCTCCCCTTCTGAATTCCCAAAATCCGCCATCCTCCCTCACGTCTCCTCTTTGCCTCTCCCTTATGTTTCAGAGGCACATGTCACATCTTTTCCATGGGATGATAAACTCTTTGGTCTAGACATGACAACGCGGTACCTCACATGGTCCTAGAAATGCAAGCAATGTCTCATTCCTCTTCACCTCATGTCCCCAACATGCCTCTTGCTCAGCAGGAGCTAATGCCATGCGCACACAGGAACTCAGACACTGTCCTCCAAAGACTCCTGTTGCTGCCTGAATGTCTCTGATTCTAATATGTACGTCAGCTCAAAAATACCTATGGGTCACGTCTGTGTGTTGACAAGACAAAACATCTCATTACAAAGCAGAATTTCCCACTCCTACTTTACATGTTTGGAACAGTAGCCAAAGAACCACACCCATACTTTAAATGTTAAGCAGAAGTAAAAATGAGGGTTACCATCTGACCTGGTTCTTCCGGTAGTCCTGCTGTGAGTGTCTCAGCACGCGGTAGCAGAGCCTCAGCATGTACTTGTAGGGGGCGTATCTTTGATCCCCCAGATCTTCAAGTCTCAGCATTGAGCCTTCTCCTGCTTTCTCCTTAAAGGGTGCTTTAAGAATCCCAAAAACCTGTCAAGAAAAAAAACACCACCTATTCTGATGAGTGGAGGTACATGTTTTGCAATGTGTTTTAATTTTTTTTTTACAATTATTTGTAGAACACACAGACTCAAAAAACACTTTTGCAATATTTGATTAGAATTAATGTAAAGGGGGGGAGGATTTAAGATACAGGACCAAAACAGAAAAAGACTGCTAAAGGGATTCCCTACATTGAATGACAAAACCATTATTGAAACAAAATGCTTAATTTTCTTTAGAAATGGTAGTTTATTAAAATAAGACATATAAAGATATTGGGTTGTACCAAGCTAAATGAACATATTCAGATGAACTAAAATACAGTTTGATTTTTATAGGCTTTATAATTACCATTATTTTCTAAAATTTTCTAAAGTCAAGATAATTGATAGATTTTTTTATTTTTATCTTTTCATCTGAAACTGATATCAGAGCACCGTCTCCAAATAGTACCTTTAAACCTCTTTATAAAGAAGTTAATTTATTGTTATTGGTATATAAAGATATAGCCAAATCTATGAATGTATCAGCATTCAAACAAATAAAGAACCACATGGGGGCTGGAGGTACCCAATGACCCAGATTCTTCTTCTAAGAAGATTATAAAATACTTAAAAAGCCCTGAGGAATGTAACTCTGTGGGGGAGCAAGACAGCAGGTAGGACCTCCTGGAGATGAGCTGGGAGGATGAGTAGACTGTGTATGGAAGAACCCACCTAAACGAGAGCATGAACATTAATACAAGATTATTTTATTTACAAATATGAACTGCATTACCCACATAGAATTATCCATGTAGTTCATGAATTATAAATATAATATGATTTAAAGTTACTTCCATAACTTTATATTCACAAAGCTTGAATTTTATATCCATAAGACTGAAATAAAAGATGACACATATCGATGTAAATAATATTAATAAATCATTCGAGGTCCTAAAAGTCCTTGAAATCAAATGTATTACACAAAG
The DNA here is from genome assembly GCA_032199065.1 of Smutsia gigantea. Lineage (NCBI taxonomy): Eukaryota > Metazoa > Chordata > Mammalia > Pholidota > Manidae > Smutsia > Smutsia gigantea. Next base: position 198,685 of record JAVSCE010004484.1, read on the forward strand.
AATTGCTAAAGTCAGAAAAGACATTGTCTCATTATTTGCAACCTTTATTTTTCTATGAGAAAAATGTTGATTTTATACTTTCAGATGATCAGCTACGGAGTATTGTCAGTATGTCTACTGTTTTCCTTTCCCAACTCCACAAGGCACAAATATTAACATGATTTTTATTTTTTTAAGTATCTTCCTTGAGTCCACATTTCATTCAGAAGGCCATTACTTTATATAGCAATTAACTGAATAAAAAGAATGGCTAAAACTAGGCATGCCCATATGTTTAGTAGGTGAATTAATTTACTGATGTGTTATGAACAATCTCAGGAAGACAGAGTATACAAATAGCTCTAGACTTACAGGGAAAAAAAAACAATTATATAAAGCACTTGTGAGCTGATAAATAAGGGAAAAAGCAGGAAGTAGATGGAGATGGCAGTTTTCAAGTTCTGGAAATACTACCTAGAAAATTATTCCAACACATTTTCTGGAAATAGTTTGACCATGCAGATTTTTTAAAAGGTCTGTGGAAGACCATCTCTAAGATGATCCCAGTGAAGCCTGCCACCCAGAATTCACACTCTTCTGCAATCCTGTCTCCTTGACTGCGAACTGGAGTTACTGACTCCTTCCTAACTAACACAGTACAACTAATGGGATACTAGTTCCAGGTTTAGGTTATAAAAGGACTGTGGCTTCCATCTGGGTGTCCTCTCTTGTTCTCTCTTGGACCCCTCACTTTAAGGAAAACAAGCTGCTGAGTTGTGAGGGCAGTCCTGTGGAGAGGCCCACAAGAGTGAACTGGGAACTGAATCTTCTCCCATAAAAGCCTTGAGATGACTCCAGCCCCAGCCAACACCTTGAATGTAGCCTTGGGAAAGACCCTGAGCTAGAACTGCCCAGCTAAGCCACTCCCAGACTCCTAATCCACAGAAACTGTGAGACAAGTATCTGTTGTTTTCAGTCACTTTGGATTAATTTGTTACACAGCAACAGATAACTATTACAAGGACTTTCTTGATACTACCATTCAAAAAAATAAAATACACAAATGTATTCACCTGGGCCAATATGTTTTGTTCCCTCATTAATTTCTGACGTTCTCGGTTTGGTTTGGTGATAAGCACATCCAGAACTTCCTGTCCGTTATTAAGTACATCGGCAACAAAGAAGATGAGATCTTCCAATAATTTGGTTACAAACCTATAAGAAAAGGAAAAGGAAATTTTACTCCACAATGTGCTTGATTAGGGGAAATATTTTTTTAATGAATGCTAAGAACTGAAACACTGGAAAACTGAGAGTACTTAATAAAAAAATCTTTAATCACAAAATATCTAATGCAGCTCATGTTTAACTAAATCTTTACAAAGAACATCCCTTCTCTAGTTCCTCCAGCCCTTAATCCTGCCTCCAGTTCTAATCAACTATCTGCAGACTATTAGGAATTAAGCCCTGTGCACCCCTACAAGAGATGAGTTGATAGGCTAATACCACCAGATGCTTGTCTATGACTGACCAGCAAAGAAGAGTATTTCTGTTAAGGAAGAACAGTTAAACTTCTAAATTCCTAAATTCAAATTCTTTTTTTTTTACTATTGACTCAGACTGCATTCCCCAATCCTTCACATTTCAGCATCTCCAATGCACAGAATAAGAAACACTAAAATCATCTGCCAATACAGATCGAGGAAGCAATCAGATGCTCTAAATTGTTCTGAAAGCATTAACTGGCCTATAAAAGTTATAGTATCCTAAAAACATACACTAATGTTCACTTTTAACTCTACATTTTGGTTATCTTTTTAACTACTTGAACTTCAAGTGGCATTTAGTACCTGAAACGCCTTGAAAACCCTCCCTTAGTCTCCTTCTTCCTCCCTTGGCCTGTTTTTATTTTCTATGTGAATAGTTGTTTTTACTTTTTAAAAACCTTTGTCCAACAAATATATATACATATATTTATCCATATACATTAGCAGAATCATTCATACGCCCATAAGAAAACTACAGTTTAAGAGATTCAATAATTCATGTATTCATTTAGGAAACCCCTTGATCCTATCTCCAGATTTACCTCCTGAAAGAGAATGTCCTTTCAAAGAGCCAAGTGGACCTACCCATCATCCAGAATTGGGCCACCCACATCCACAGTTCAGTATACTTCCATATATAAAATGAGTGAATCCTGTCAGACGCATTTTTGAAATGTGCCTTTATGTGGACATGGCCACAGTCTGTATTGTTCACCACCATCCAGCATTGCCTGGGAATGCTGCAAGGCCCACTGCCTGGCATATACCACAAGTTCAGTAATAATGAATGAGTTAAACCTCTGAACAATAAAGACTTCAGGGGAGCCCTTTTCTGTACCCTCAGGGGTAGACCTTGGTGCAGAAATTCTGGTTTCCAATTGTCTGAGTCACTTCTCCAGCTCTGAATAACAATTAACCCCTTCCACTCTCCCTGCTCTCCCACCCCCAACATGTCCCCAACACTGTATTTTGTCGGTGCAGTTATGCAGAACAAAATCAGAAAATGCCACTGAAAAATGTCTGAGGTTGAGGCACTTGAAGCTTAACACAGGAGCTCGGCCTCCAGAGTCCATTCCTGAGAGCAGTAAAGGGGAAGCTTTATTCATAGAGAGAGGATTCAAACAGGCATTTTAAGCTAGATCTGCAATATTCTAACACCTTCCCTTTGCCCTTCTTTCATTCTCCCTGGTTTTGAGAAAAGAATATCTAATAATAACTTCATTCTCCAGAGGGGAAAAAAGTCAGAGTTGTGAGGTATTTTCAGAAAGAATTTCATATTGAATTCTAAAATGGAGAAAATAATATAAATGCATTGAACTATGCCTATCAGCTCTACAGCACTGACAGGCAGCTGTGAAGGAGTTTTGATGGGAGGTGGCTTTTCTGAAATGACTAAATTAATATCAATAATTATAACTTCATATTTCTCAGGAAGATATTACCTTTGCTCTGATGTTTTCCCTCTTAAACAGTGGGAAAAGCAGCATGGTGGGGGAAAAAATGCATGATCCCTGGTCAGTCCTGGCCCAGAACCTTCCTTCGAATCATCCTAACAGGTCAAGATTCTCCCCAGCAGGTAAGTGAAGAGCCACTTGCTTAAGGTTACAAGCAGCCACGGTGGAGGACGCATAATCTAAATCCCCCTTTGTCCTTTTCTTCAAGGAACACCTTACTGCTTAGCAAGGGACTCTTTTTGAGTGAGGTTGAGTACATTTTTGTGCATATGTGATAACAACAGAGACAAAAGCATTCATCAAAAGAAGCATTAATAGATAAAAAAAAAAAACAGGCAAATCAGAAAGTGCTATCAGCACACGGGGTCCCATCACCTGTCATAATTTAGCTCTTATATTTAATTATCTGTAGCCCAGAAAGAACGATGCAGTTGTTTCAGCCTCTGGCTCTTATTCATTTCCCCCAACAGGGCTGGCAGTAGGACTGAATACATAATAGCTGTTTTCAAATGCAGATGTGTTAGGGGGAAAAGGTAAGAACAGGGAGGAAGCTGAGAAAGAGCTTTTCTATTTGTTCACATAGTTATGATGTTTTTCTATTGATAGGGGTGAGAGGAAGCACGTTGGATTTTTGTTCCTTTGTATTATAAGATGCATACCTAAAAGTTCATAAATATGTTTCGTTGTGGAATACTTACACTGTGAACCCCATAAAGCCACCACCCAAAGCAGGAAATGGAAGACGGCAGGAGCCTCCTAAAGCCCTCCCTGAGGGGCACCCCATCCTGGGTTTTGTGACAATTATTTCCTTGCATTTCTTTAGAGCTCTGACAACTGCGTGAGCACTCCAAGGAAACAGGGGCTAATTTGCTTGTTTTTGGTTTTTACAAATAGTGTCACGGTGAATGTATTTGTACCTAGTTCTCAGTCTAAAGGTTATTAGATTTATCCATGTCGCTACATATGAATGTAGTTCATTTATTTCCAGTTGCTACGGTATATAGTCCATTGTGCGAATATAGCAAAATTGTATTCACCTATTGAACTGGTAATGGGTATTTGGATGGTTTTCGGTTTTCGGCATTCTGGGTTACTCCGAATAGGCTAAACATTCTTAAACATGTGTCCTGGTGCACACCTGTAGGAGCTTCTTTGGGGCAGATGTCCAAGAACATTCAGCCTAGGAGTAGAACTGGTGAGTCATGGAGCGCTCACTTCTCGCTCTCTCTCCACCCCCCACGCCATCTGTGTGTGTGTGAATGTGTGTATGTGTGTGTGTGTGTATGTTAAGAATACTTACAAGATCTACCCTAAACAAACATTTAAGTGCACAACATAGTATTGTTAACTATAGGCACAATGTTGTCCAGCCCGTCTCTAGGACTTATCCATCATGTATAAATGAAACCTATACCTGTTAACAGCAACTCCTCACCTCCGCCTCCCCTCGAGCCCAGGCAACCACCATTCCACTCCATTTCTTTGATTTAGACTATTTTGCAGCATTATTAACCATAGCCAAGATATGGAAATAACCAAAATGTCCATCAGTGGATGAAAGGATACAGAAAACTTGAAATCTACATACAATGGGATATTATGCAACTTTAAAAAAGAAAATCCTGTCACATGTGACAACATAGGGGGACCTGGGAGACATTATGCAAAGTGAAATCAGCCAATCGCAGAAAACAGACACTGCATGATTCTCCTTCTATGAGGAGTGACTGGTGCTTTGACTTTGCTAGTCACTATCAAACTATTCTCCAAAGTGCTCACACCCAGTATTATCTCACAGGCTGTATATGAGAGTTCCAATGTATGAATACCTGGGAAATTGGCGAATAGTTTTTCCTTATTCGGATTTTAAGGTGTGTAACAGATCATGAAGAGGGGACATAAAAGGAATGCTTGCACTCAGGTGTATTGGAAACATGGACTTTTAAAACCACACGATTGAATCTCCACTTACTGGGTGAGCTTTGCCCAGTTGGCTTAACCTTTCAATTTTCCTTTATGTAAAAATGGAGATAATGTCCATCTCAGGACTGTTTGAGGGATTAGATAAAATATATTTACAGTGCTTATATTATCCTTGAGTACAGAGCCGATAAAAAGTAGGGATGAAATGATTGGTAGCTATCAGTATAATTATTTCTCATCTATTCCCAAAACAAACATTGAAGAATCAAGGATCCAGTTTCTCTAAGGGAATTAAAAGGGCCAAGAGCTACACCTTGCAGATCACTTTCCGGTATTGTATTTTTTTTGGTACCTGAGCAGAGAAAAGTGTCTTGAACAAATAAAAATAGAAAAACATAAATCTTCTTTTAGGACTTTCAGAACTCTAAGTATCAAATCAAGTGAGGCAGAAGGTACTGCACATCTTTTATGAAACATTTAAAAGGAAAGATCAGACAGTAACTAAAACAACTATTTTCAAGCCAAGCTAACATAGAAAAAGTAGATATTCCACCAGATTTTAAAGTCCCCATTTTCATTCTCTCACAAGATCTGTTCACTCAGAAGCAGATGCGCTGCTCTGGAAGACATTCTTAATATTCCCTTAGAGTCATTCATTCACTTGAGGTTTCCTGCAAGAGTTGACAACTGATTCTTGATGATTTAAGACCCATTTAAAAAAAAGTTACTAACCTCCTTTCATTCTGAGTTATTGTGCCATTTTCCAGCTTTTTAACTGTGGTCGCTAGCACTTTATTTGCATCATTGGCAAAGTCTAAGTCTCGAACCTCAGACAGTGGGACAGACACGATGGCAAATGCTTCTTTATCTTCTTTTGTTTGGCAAGTTCCAATCTGCAATGTGTTTTTTGCCATTAATGTTAGTTGTCTTTTTTTTTTTAAAGAACTGCTGTAGTTTTCAAGTACTAACACACCTTAGTGGTGTTTAAGAAAAACAAGACAGGAATAGATAACCCAAACACAGTAATTCCCACAGGTATCACCCGCTGTGAGAGGACACACAGATTTTTCCCTGCCCGTGTCCAGCCCTATTCCCAAAGCCCACCTGGAAACATCTCCCTTTCATATTTGCCCTCTGCTTCAGGTCAACTGAGTAGAGAAAATGGACTCCTGGGACCTTCTCCCCTTTCAAAATGTTGCTCCCACCATTCTGGGATCGGTGCTACATCCTGCTGCATCACAGCCCTGCTCCAACCACGCCACTTAGTTCAGCTACCTAAGCACCAGGGAAACTCAGGGGCTTGATGAAATTAATTACAACAAAATAATCCCTAATATTGGTGAAGACAGATTGTAAGGAACATGTCAGTCACGCCCTAATGCTACTGACATACTGTTTGTCTGAAAATTAAACCATTCTCAATGACATTTACCTTCAACATAACAGGCCTCTCTTCATCTGTATCTATGGGGATGCTGGTACTGGTTACCCATGTATTGGTACATAAATGTCTCAACCGAACATATGAGTTCCTAAAAGCAAAACAATATTAAAAAAACAGATTATAAAAAATTAGCACACTTACGTATTAGCATAGTAAACAGTTCCAAACATAATATAAATACAAACATATTTTGGACTAGTAATTGACTCAGGTGTAGATCAGCTTGGTTTAAAGGAAAGATTTTCAACTATATACTGTTTCAAAGCATGCAGTATCATTACCTAGACCTCAAAGTGGTTCTCAAAGTGTGTTCCCTGGTCCAGCAGGATCCTGGGAGCTTGTCAGAAATACCAATTCTGAGGCTTCCTCCCAGGCCACTGAATCAGAATCTCTGAGGCTGAGGCCCAAGAATGAGCATTTTAACAGCCTCTTCAGACACTTCTAAAGTGAAAACCACTGACTGAATACCTATTTCTGTCACAATCTCTGTCTGATACTATAGCGTCCTTTTTGTAGTTGAATAACCTGCATGCAGAAGTAGATGTGGCCAATCCTCAATATTCATGCATTCCATACTTGTGAATTTTGTCTACTGATTAAAATTTACTTGTAATCCAAAAATCAACTCAGGGAACTTTCACAGTCATTCTCAGACATGCACAACACAGCAAAACATCCAAGCCCTGAGCTGCACACACTCCTGAGGAGGCCCAACGAGGCAAAGCTCTGCCTTCTTGCTTTGGCTTTCCATACTGTAAGCAAGTATTCTTATACCAGGCTTTTTACCTTTTTGCACTTTCTGTTCATGAGTTCACTGTTTAAAACAGTCCCAAGCACAGGGCTGAAGTGCTGCCTACCATTCCTAAGAGTTAGGCTGTGACATGCCTTACTGAGAAAATACTCTTGTGGGATGAGCTTTCCAGTGTGAATTATAATGCTGATGGCTGTGAGTTTCAAGTTAATGAATCAACAACATAAATATTAAGATGTCTTTAAACAGAAACACATATAAAACAAGCTTACATGTTGATATATGGTTAGAAATATTATAACCAGAAGCTCACAGGAACCTAACCCTGTACTTCCCCTAGGAGCAGTGGTTCAGTATTTGCTATTTCAGTGCAGCAGGAAAAACAAGAATCACCTCCATATGAACTGCATGAAGAGCACCTGAGGAGGGACAGCTAGAACTTCATCCAAGTGAACAATTTATTATCATCATTTCTTTAACACATAGGTGTACATTTCTATTAAAAGGAAAGCATTGTGGTAACTTATCCACCTTCAGGTTGCTGAGAGTTTAATAGGAAAGATAAAACCTAAGCAAGTCATACAACATGAGGCAGAAAGAATTAAGGCCAATAAGAGAAAAACAAATAAAACTCCAGGGGCCTCATGGAAAAAGATTCATTCAACCTGATGGTTCTGCTCATTCATAAAAGTACGTAAAATAGACACTGAGTTTCAAAAATCTAAAATAGCCAAGATCCAATCCTTGTCCAAATAATCAGAAGTTCTGAAGTACCTCTAATTTACCGCTTAGCATTTTCCATGAGCAATTACACAGGAGACGTTATTTGGACTCAGCTGTCTTCCCCATTGTATCTTAAGTATCTGGCAGTGGGGCCACAGCTTACTCATCTCTGTGGCTATTTCACCTATTCTTATCCCCACATTTGTTCAATCTGTGTTTGCTGAGTCAACCTAGATCATTCAGTTCTAAAATAGATAATGCTTGAGTATAATAATTTGCAATTTGCAAGAATTTTGGAAACAAATAATCTGCACAACCTATGCTCCATAAATATGTTGTTACTAAGGTCCTGATATAATCTGAATATTGGAACTATGAAGGCACTGTCGCACAGTGGCTAAGAGTACAGACTCTGAGTTCACACACTCAAAGATCAAATTTCACTTCATGAGTATGACACGGGCCACTAAACGAATCCCTCTAGGCCAGCAGTTCCCAAACTTTACTGCCCGTGAGAGTCACCTGGAAAGCTTTGACAATCCTATTGCCTAGGTTGTGCCACATGCCATTTAAATAAGAATGTCTGGGAGCAGGAGTCAAGCATCAGGACTTCTGAAAGATTGCTACATGTTCCAACGTACAGCTTTGGGCCTCTGATACATGAAACTCATCTGCAAATGAGCAACATCAGCATTATTTGAGGGCAGAATCTAAGGCCCCACCCTCAACCAGGTGAATCCAAATCTGCATGGTCATCATATTCCAGGTGATCCAGTACACACTAAAGTTGGAGAAGCACTGATGGCAGAGGTAAGGTTTGAGAGCCACTGGACTCCTCATTGGAATGTCCCGGGTAAATGATTATTAAAAAGTTAATTCCTGCATCCCACCCTGGAAAATCTGATTTCACTGGTCTTGGTGCAGCCAGCAGATAGAGAGTTCTCGGTGCTGCCCAGGGATTCCAGTTTACAGCCAACTTGAAAAGTCCTGCTCTAAGCCTCCAGTTCCTGATTTGTAAGAGTTGCTGCCAGAATTAAATAAGACATTTACAAAGAACTTGACACAAGGCTTAGTATATAGAAAATGCTCAAGAGTCATAACAGTAGTTACTGTTTAAGTGTGAATTAATGGTAGCTTTAATATAATTAATGACAAATGAATCCATATTAATACAAAATTCTGTTCTATACCAAGAAGGGCTTCAACAGTTCTGAATGGTAATAGACCAACACCTCCACATAAAGCAAAGCACAGGGACCTTGTCGTGCTTCTGTGCTCTCCACTTTACACTAAAGATGCTTTTATCATTTCCTTAAGCAGACTTTCTTGGTTAGAGTTCAAGGGCGACTCTGTTTTTGCTGGGTTAAAATATAAAATGACTACAGTCATAGGTAGGATTGTCTAAGATCCCCATACTCAGCCTGAATCAGGCAAAAAAACGTCCAGAGGAAATCCCTTTACAGACTTATGGTGGTAGAACAGGGAATAGTGAGAGCTCAGATACAGCCAAGCTTTGGCAACACTTCTCATAAGTGAGAATAACCACAGCCTGGGAAGCTCAGGCCACAGTGGTTCTCAGCAGGGTCAGTTCAACAACTTTTTACCATCCCTGACAGTGGCCCACACAGATGTCATCGAGTCAGAAAGAGGCATCTCTGCCTCCATACTGTATTTGTCTCCTTTGCTGCCTTAATGTTTGGGCCAAAGAGAAAAATATAGGAAAAGCGCTTCTGCTCAGCCTGCAGCCCTGAACATAGGCTTGTTGATCATCAAAAGAAATTCGAGATTTCCACAAATAGCTCCTTATCTGAAACTTGCCTCCTCCAGGAGACAGGAAAATATGTTTGAAAATAATGATTGCCCTGTCAAAGAGTTCTAGCAATATTGTGACCAGCCCTGGGCCAGTGAGAGCCAACTAACCAAAGACATGAAATGTCTCAGCTCTCCTGGGACCCTCACTGGCACCCAGATGTCTGCGGCCATCAGTCACTCTCTGGCCTGCTCCCCTTCCTGCTCCCCCTTTCCTAGGATAAAAGAAGCTTGCAATCAACTGTGAGCTAAGATGGGGCTTTAGGACACTAGCCCACCATCTTCTCGGTGTGCTGGCTTTCCAGTAAAGTTGCTTTCCTTGCCCAACATCTTATCTCTCAACACACTGACATGTCATGCAGCGAATGGCATTAAGTTTGGACTCAGTAACACAACGTGTGCATTTTGTGTAGGTACTTTTGGCCTAACCACTGCCTCTGCCCCAGGCCAAGTACAATAATGTTCCATCAAAGACAATTTAGAGCTATCCCACCAGGCCAAATACTGTGGGCAAGACTCCTCTATGCATCTGGAAGAGGGCATCATAGTGCCACTGTTGGAAGGCAGACAGGTGTAGGCAAAAGAGCTTAATTAAAGCAATCAAATTCAAGCAAAAGAATGTAAGATATTCTCTTACATTAGTTCTGATACTTTATTTCAAATCCCCCCATCACTCACTTAGGTCCCCCTGATCTCCACGCTGGTCTTTCAGCACACCTAGTCAACTCAAAGATTTTTTTGATTTTGTGTTTCTACTGTTTGAAACACTCCTGATGGAGAGACCTTAATCCTTCAAACCACTCAGGTCTTTTCTCCCTTGTCCAAATCAGAGAAGCCATTTCTGAACACACATACCTAATAGAATTCTCCACACTCTGCCATTTTTCTTCAATGCATTTTCTTTACCTGATCACATTTTTTTTGTTTTTCGATTACCCTCTCCCCAACTGAATTCAAGTGCAGAACAAGTTTGTTCACTGCTGTCTTCCCAATGCCAAAGGCAACGCCTAGAATGTATTTGATGTTCAGTAAAGATTTGTTGACTAAATAACTAAATAACTGAACAAATGGATAAATGAATGAATGAATGAAACCTGGAATTTGACCCAATAAAAATAAGTGACAAAATCATTGATAAAAAATCATTCTAGATTGTTCATTTTAGTAACCAAAGACCACACAGGTAATAAGCATAAAGGATCCTTATAAAATTTTCAGAATTTCTTTGGCCCTGCACGTTTTAATTATTTATGAAAATAAAACTATGCTCATCTCACAAAGAGGCATGATTTTTTACACACTTGTTCTTCACTTATTTTTACTCCCTGGTATCTTAAAAATTAAATTAACACTGATATTTTAATTCCTTACCTACCAGTAAAATTATTCAAAAAACATTACTGTTTAACCATAACATTTTTTTCACCTTGGAACCAGGCAGTCAGCTCTCTGAAGAGTTGTAGCATCCAGTTCAAAAAGGGATGCAATGTCATTTCCATGTGGGACTGAGACCAAAGTGTACATGATCTTCTCCCCTGCCTGGCGTTTCTTCTTTGACGTCGGAATATCTCCATCTCTCTGTTGAGGAGGTACAAGTTCATTACTTTCATGATGTTTTTTACTAAAGTCTTCACTTAATTGAGAGGTAAGGTTTACATCTGCATGTTATTTCTTTGTTGGATTATAAATATGTCTATTTCACATCATCCAGAAAGAGCAGGTCAGGCCTGACAGTCTTTGAGGTAATTATCATCAACAGCGAGAAATTACACACTCCTGCAGGACTGATTTGATCTGGGCAAATTCTCAAGGCACTAACAGTCACAGTAGTTATGTTCCCTTCCCTTGTATGCAACCCACTACATAGTAGTAATTTTAACCTTTCTACATTTAAACACAGAGAAGAAAGGGTGTGTTGAATCATCTAGACTTCATAAATTAAAGAGTAAGCATGGCAGTGTTTCAGAGTTCCTGCCTAATTCCCAAAACATAATTGGGGCATTAATCTGGAAAGAAGGGGAATCAACAGCAAGATTCCCATTCACTTCACTGGCTTATGTCATTAGGACAAGAACAGCATACAAACTACAATAAAATGGTATCTTCATAAATAGAAGGCTTGATGCTGTGAAACTCAGTCAATATTTCCAGTACATCCCTACCATTCAAAGCAAGCAACCATACAATTGGGGATCATGTATTTTCACTTGAACTTCCCCAAGTCCCAACCCCCCATGGAAGAATTTGATACACAGAAACCAAAAGGCAATATGGCAAATGTAATATAAGCTTGGTAATTAAGTACATATATATAATTACTTTTAAATATTTATTAAAACAAATGACATTTTAAAATGAGAGAGAATGTCACTGTACCATCACAGAAGTTGAATGAAAGGGGGAGGGACGGAAGGCTCAAAAGGCAAATGAGAACAGTCCATATCCCACAACCAGCAATTATTTAAAGGCTACTTTGACAGTGAAATATTACACCTGACCATTCCCAAAAAATGCCCTTGAAGTTCCAGCCCACAATTGTGAATATCACTCCCCTTGCATCAGAAAGCCCTTGCAGCTTCATTCTGGTGTCCTCTGTAAATGGAGCACAAACTGGAAGCACCACTGAACAGTGGGTGGGCAGAGGAAGTGCCTGGGTTCCTAAGAAGCAGCAGGATGGTTATCTGCTAAATCCCACAGAGCCCCGCAGTACCTAATAGCTCTGGTCATCTCTGCCTTCTGTGTCTTCTGCAGAGACCAAAATTCAGAGTCAATTGGAGGCAGAGGCCTGGCAAACTCTTCCCAGGTAATTGACCCCCTTAATGGTTATTTCTAATTAGTAAATAAGAACGATGTTTATTGATCAGAAAAGGGCAGACTTGACTTACTATAGCTATGAAGGACTGTAGGAGTATAAGAAAGAAGGAAATACAGAAATGGTAAACAAACTGTACTTTTAGATTTACACAAAGCTTCTCATGACCTCAAAGTCATTCACTTGGTCACTGATCTTACACAGGACTTTGAGAGAGAAACAAAGAGATAGCGCAGTTACCCACGAAGAGGAAGGATGAGGAGGTTGGGGGTGGGGGGTAGTGGATGAAAAGGGAGAACCAGAGGAGAAAGAGGAGGAGGGAAGTGAAGGAATGGGAGAGAATGGGGAGGAGGTGGGGAAATACAGGGAGCAGAGGAAGGAGAAGGGAGCAATGGGGGGTGGTAGTGAACACTCAGCCCCAGATTCAACCAGCCACACCTCAATCCAAGTTAACCAAAGCCAGAGGCCTGGCTGGAGCCCTTAAACACTGAATGAGTCACTCCTCAAAGGCAGGCATGAGTTCATGGCTAAGAGCCTTCCTTAAGACTTCTGAAAAATTCTCATGGGTCTTGAGAACCACTTTCACAGTGGTTTGCACGGAGGGCATGCAAGTCTGTGAACTGAAGACAAAAATTAATAAAGGGGTAAAAACACACTCACATCCTGAGAGAAGAAAATCCAAATGTCTTTAAATAACCCAACAGCAGTGGTATGGCCAGACAAATGAGCTGGGGGAGATGGCTGCCTAGGTAATACAGTAGCTTAGGAGCACGGAATCTCAAAATTGGGAATGGTCTTTAGAGATCACATGTGCGATAAAAAGACATTTTCCCAAATAATATCTGGCAGCATCTAGTGAAGCAAAATTCTATTACCTGGAATTTACTCCTTTAGGTCTTGAAAACATGCTCATTTTCAATCATTCCCTACTGAAATTTAGACAGCCTTTGTGCAGTTTTGCTTATTTCCCACATTTCAACTCTCACAGTGAATTGAGAGAAGGATCCTAAAGGAAAGAGAAATAGTTGAAATGGAAAGGTAGGAATAGGGAAGGAGAAGGAAAGGTAAATGGGTGTGGTACTCGAGAGGAAAAACAGGATATGCAAGAAAAACACAATACCAGAGGCACCATCCATGAAGGATATAATTAATAAACCAATTCTCATGAAAACCAGCTTTTTCTGCTCTGCAAAAGACACTCTCAAGAGAATGAGAAGATGAGACAGAACTGGGAGAAAATATTTGCAAAAAACACAGCTAACAAAGGACTGTTATCCAAAATATACTACAAAGAACTCTCAAAATTCAACAATAAGAAAACAAATACCCCAAATAAAAAAGGGCAAAAGACCTGAACAGATACTTTATCAAAGAAGACATCCAGAGGGCAAATAAACCCAAGAAAAGATGTTCGACATCATCTGTTATTAAAGAGTTGCAAATTCCGTGAGATACTATTCATAACAGTGATACGCCACACACACCTGTTATGATGGCCAAAATCCAAAACACTGACAACACTAAATACTGATGAGGATGTGGAACAACAGGAACTCTTCTTCACTGCTGGTGGGAATGCAAATTACTACAGCCACTCTGGAAGAAAGTTTGGTGGTTTCACACAAAAGAAAACATTCTCTGTACCATATGATCCAGCAGCCATGTTCCTTGGTAGTTCTCCAAATGAATGGAAACTTTGTCACAAAATTTGCACATATGACTATGGCAGCTTTATTTACAACTGCCAAAATTCAGAAGCAACCAAGATGCCCTTCAGTAGGTGAATGGATAAATAAACATGAGACATTCAGACATTGGAATACCATCCAACACTAAAAAGAAATAAGCTATCAAACCATGAAAAGACATGGAGGAAACTTACATGCATATTGCTAAGTGGAAGAAGCCAATCTGAAATGGCTCCACACTGTACAGTATGATTCCAAGTGATGACATTCCAGAAAGGCAGAACCCCAGCACCATAAAAAGATCAATAGCTGTCAGGGGTTAGAGGGGAGTAAGGAATGAATAGGCAGGGATTTTAAGGCACTTAAACTATTCTGTATGGTACTCTAATAATAGGTACATACATACAATTTTGTCAAACCTCATAGAACATATAACACCAAGAGTGAATCCTAATGTCAACTAGACTTTGGATGATAATAATGCGTCAATGTAGGATAATCAGTGTTACAAATTCTACTCTGGTGAGGGATGCTGGTAGTGGGGAGAGCCACACTTGTGTGTGGCTAAAGCGTATATAGGAGTTCTGTACTTTCCACTGAATGTTGCCATGAACCTAAAACTGCTCTAAAAAATACTGTCTATTAAAAAAACTAGGAGAAATATATTTATCAATGATATTTCTGATAATCATATGCCTAACTGTATCCAGAATAGATAAAAAACACAACTCAAAAACAAAGAGATAATTCAATTAAAAATTGAAAGGATTTGAATAGCATTTCTCCATAGAAGATATGCAAAAATGCTGCATATCAACTAATTAGTAAAATGCACTCGAATGGCTAAAATCAAAGAGAAACAAGAATAAGTGTTAAGACATAGAGAAATTGTAATACTCATATACTGCTGGAGGAACAGAAAATGGTATAGCCACTTAGGAAGTTTTGCAGTTCTTCAAAATGTTATACATATGACCAGCAATTCTAACTGTAGGTATCTACCCAAGAGAAATGAAAATATATGTCCACACAAAAACTTGTCCATCAATGTTCATAGCGACATTATTTATAATAGCAAAAATAGTGGAAGTAACCCAAATGTCCATCAAATGATGAATGGATAGACAAAACATGATGTATGCACACAACAGAGTATTATTGGCCATAAAAAGGAATAAAGTACAGATACATGCTACAATATGCGTGAACCTTGAAAGCATTAGGCTAAGTGAAAGAAGTCAGGCACACAGGCCATATATTGTATGTGTCTACATATGTCCAAAATAGATAGAGACAGTAGATTCACAGTTGCCAGGGTCTAGGGTAGAGAAGGAATGGGAGAGACTGCTAATGGAAATGGGCTACCTTTTGGGGGGTGATAAAAATGTTCTAAAATTATATAGTGTCTACAGTTTCATGAATCTGTGAATGTACTAAAAACCTGTGGACTGTACGTTTTAAACAAGAGAAGTATGTGACATAGATCTCAGTAAAGCTGGGGAGGGAGAGAGGGAGAAAGAAAGGAAGGAAAGCGGGCCACAGAGGGAGAAAGGACAAGGGAGGGGAGGGAGGAAAGGAGGAGTGAACAAACTAACGGAAATATGGTGTTTTACTGATTTCTGCCATATAGCTCAACATGAAAATCCAGGTATTGTACGAAGATGTAACGGTGACCCAAGAACCACACTTCCTTGGGATGGCAAACAGCTGAGGCCAGCAGGCCTCCAGAAGCCCCACACAGTCTTGTATACAGGGCCCAGGAGAAAACCATGTGCAGCTAGGAACCCCGACTCAATGGTAAAAAAAAAAAAATTGGTGCTGACATCTGATACTGAAGATGATCGTGACTGTGAAGAAGAAGACAGGGAGACGAGGAAGAGGAGGTCTAAGAAGAGGAAGTGGTAATTCTCTTTGAAAAGAAAGTTTATTTTAATTATGTCCTCCTAACATGAAAACTTGGGGAGAAACAGACCAGAATTAGTCACAAAGAAATATCATAAAGTGCTCCCTTCTGGAGTTTGCAATGCTAGCGCAGGCAAAAGGAAGAACCAGCAACATAATGCATGGTAATTGATACACGTGAGAGAAGACTGCCTCAGAATGTAAGAGCACAGGAGTAATGGACAAGATGGGTCAGCTGTAGAAACAACCCGAAAAGTTTTTGTGAATATGTAGGCAAAAGCGTTTGACCACAAGTAGTTAAGCGGAGTATATTAGAGAGACACAATGAAAACATGATTTTAGCTAAGCAAATTAAAATCTAATCAATTATATCAAACTGTGTTTGAAGAAAGGCTTTAGGAACCAAAGATGAGCATGTAACCAAAATTAACGTAGTCATTCAACAAGAATTTGATAGTTTCTCTCACCACTGCCTAGTGTAGATACAATGAATGAGTATTCTTTAAGACAAATACCATATCCCTGAAAGACTTATCTATGGATGATCCAATTTCCTGAACCTCCCACACACCAACCTTCTAACTACAATTTAACTTTTGATATAGATTTCCTTCCAGGAAAACGCATTAAATGACCCAAAAATTGAGATCTCTTTAGCAACTGAAGTTGGTTATTTGTGGTTTATACATCAATGTTTGTGAGTTCATTTAGTAGGAGTCAACTTCCCTTTTGAAATGCTAATGAATTTTCGTACACTTACAGAAAGAGAGCAGATGCAGATTCCCAGAGATTGACTTCCTTCCTTGGTAATACCTCGCTATAGGGGCCCAACAAGAGCAGTAAGAGACCTCTCTGTTTTGACACTCATGCACTATAACAATAAAAATGTTCTCCAAAAAGAAAAACTTCAATAATTAGGGCTAATTAAAAGAGGCAACTCTGAATTACTAGTATTATTTAAGATCTATGGTTTAATATTAGTTAGGTAGGATAAATGTAATGTACTATAGCACACCTAAATAATGTGCTTAGGTCCTTGGAAAGAAGCTTTAATAAATAGATAAGTTCTACTTATAAACAGCAAAACAATGGTACATGTGTGAAAAAGGGTATCAAACACGTTAAGATTCTTAAAACCATGCTGTAGTCTTAACCATTCTGCTTTTTTCATCTGTTGTACTCTGTGAGTTTGCTTAACAAACTCTCCTTTGTACACAGTTTGACAGTAAACTTCAAACCAGCCCCTTGGAATTTTTAAATAATGAAATCTGAACACTGAGTTACAAATAAAAGTTACATATTTTTAAATGTATTGATCAAGCTTCAATAGGTAATACAAACCAATATAACATTTCCATAACATGAAGGCAAGTTCTGCTCAAAATTAGAATGTGCTTGGTTGGGGCTTTTGTTTAAAAATGCACATCTTTTTCAAAGTAAGAAAAAAAGCACAAAAACACGAGTTCCCTAAAGAGATTACAGAAGCACAGTGCCCTCCCTGCCACATCACAAAAATACATGAAGGTACAAAAGAGCTTAAACAGATGTTAAATTTAACATCGGCTAGCTACTCAAAACACTCTCACTTTAGGGAGTGCAGGACCTCCAAATGCTCACCTAGTCTGCTGGGCTCTTATACAACTAGCATTTTCATTTGGAAGGAAAGGACCACTGCCTCTCAGGTTATGAGAGTCCAATCTCTTAGAGTAAACAAATGGCTTGCCTGCCTTCTCCTGCCCGTCCTGGGGCCTGCGGGGAACAGAACAGCAGTTTGGCCTCCTGTAACACCTTCACTGTTGACTCATTTGTGAGTCACCGAATTTTTAGCAGAGACATCACGTTGCAATTCTGTTGTTGGGAGCCAGAGACATTCTGGATGCATTTTCGGGGCTGATTCAGACCCGCGGGCACACCACAGCACACACAAGTGCAGGCATCTGCGTTTTTGTTCAGACCCTTGAGGGCTCTTACCCCGAACTTTATGCAACAGACACAACGCTGCCACTGGGAGCTGCAAACACTCCCCTGCTATGGCTCCCTGACAAGCAGTTCCTCTCCAACGGATTCCTATTATGACCCTCTTTCCTTCCTTGGCTTTATCACCTTACCATTGATGATACATAGTAAAACTGAAAGAAATCTGAGGGTCTTCTTTCAGAATCCGGTACCTCCCCCCCACAAAGAAAAATTCCACAGAATAGAATTTTCAAGTGTATTTCAGCAAAGTTTCATAGTTCCTAGAACATTTCCATTTATCTATATTTATGCACAAAGATTGCTGCTTTTGGACAGGGAGTTTGTCCCCAAGGAGACATCTGGCAATTTCTAGGGGCACTTTTAGTTGCCACTATTGGGGGGACAGGGGGATGACCACTGGCATCTAGTGAGTAGAGTCCACAGAATTTGTTAACGACCTACAATGCACAGGACTCCCTACGACCAACAATCATCTGGCCCAATATATCAATATTGCTGAGGTTGAGCGCCCCAGCATAGACCAAATAAACTCTCTCAAAAAATCAGATCACATTCTACATAAATATGGTAATGTTAAAATGGGTGGTGTTATTCCAAAAAATCCCCTTCAAAAGAGCCATTTGAAAAGATGCAGCCTTTCAAGAAGAAGAAAACTAATGACTGCCAGGTTCCCAGCTGGGCTTGACACAGTTCCAGTGTTTACAGGGTCTCTGTGCATGCTCTACATTTGTAAGATTGGAAATAATAGGCTCCTTTGTAGAATACAGCAATTTGGGCCTTAATGGGTGCTCAGACACACACTGCCTCATTTTAGCAGCATCATGCATTAACCTTTGAAGTTTCAAAAATGGAAGGCAACATTTTGATAAAGGTTTCTAAATTACAGGAAAAATATTAACTGGATATTAAACAGACAACACAGGGAAAATTAGGAAGAAAATAATTAGCATGGTCACAGTGAACTCAGTGTTATTGGAACCCAGATGTGAGGTGAGATAGCATTCTGTTTTGGGAAATTGATTTCCTTTTTTACAAGCTAAACTCTAACTGCTCTTTTGTTTTCTTTTTTAGACAGAAACATAATTATTGCTGAGAGGTAAATCATCTATAAAATGAGAAGTCATATTGTTAGCTTTATTGTTCCACATTCTCAGTTTTATTTATTTTCAAGCTAGGGACTCAAACAGAGAAAAATAAAATAAAATGTCTCCAGTTGGATGTGTCTCTGAGATGACAGATGACGTTCAGTCATAAACTTCTACAGCAAAAGCAGATTCACCTGTGTGATATGCAATTAAAGTACCACTAGTAACAATTGTCTTTAAAAAAGAATGTTCTTTCTCACCTTTGAAGTTAATAAACAAATTTTACTTCAGAATAAAAAAGGAAAAAATACATCAAGTCTAACAAAAAGCTTGATTAACACAGAGTGAACTTCACCAAGGATTTATCCCTTATTTATATACTCTGTGCTGCTCCATAGCCTTCATACTCTATATTCTCCCACATCTCTACCCAGAATCAGCATTGGCATCACTAAATAACAGGTAGCTGAGAGATGAGCACAGAGATTTAATTCAATTGCACAATTTGAGGTTTTGACGTGATGCCCTTTTAACAAAAACAGCTTACATTTTTAGCTTACTAACATTTTTTATCCATTTGTGTGATTGCATTTTATTCTCATGGGCATGCAGGTGAGATATGTAGGGCAAACATCCTCATCCCATTACACAGGTGAGGAAACTGAGTCTCAGGAAAGCCACCTGACTTGTCCAAGGCCACACAAGTTAGTGGTGGTGCTAAAAGAAAAGCCCTCTCGTCCCTACACCATGCTGAAGAATTCACATGGGATATCATGAAAAGAAACCTTGAACAAGAGAAAGGAAGCCCCTGACACCCAACAGCTGGCCTGGTACTATCAGCCGGGTCTTGATGTTTCTAGGACCTGGCCTGACGAACTCACAGCTAGAACACCATGGTGTTCTATTTAACATGAACAATTTCACAAAATGTTAACATCAGACAAGGCAACTCCATGACTACGTTGAATCAGAGCAAAACAACATCACTCCATAATCATCTCTATGCTGACAAAATATGACATTGTCCAAGTGTACAGAAAATGGAAATTTATGGCCAGGATTCTCTCCTGGCTTTAATATTGCCCATGTGTACATAGAAGAGCCCATTTGTATACCTACTGGTGGCAGGATGTTTACCAGCAACAGAGCTGCCAGTCAGTCATGGGAGTAACCACCCAGGGGGAGGGTTGGAGAAGAAACACACAAGCACCTGTATGTAATTGGTCCAGCGTATGCCAGTCACCACGGAGACCTGAACACAGAGTTCCTCTCTATGTAAGAGGCGGGGAAAGAAGGAAAATGGTGAGAGCAGAGAGAAAGGTGCAAGCAGAGAAGTGGAGAGCTTAGGAGGCAGAGAGGAAGCAAGATAGAGAAGCCACGAAGCCCCAGTTCTAGGAGGGGAGAAAGCCCTGAGCTGGAGAGCAGGACGGAGCAGCAGCAGGCGCCAACAGAGATGGAGCTGTCTGTGGTCACTGTGAGAATAAATATATGAGCCCCTTTTAGCCTTCCAACTTGCCCTTGTCTTTATTGGTCTCATCAAGTTCATTGTGAACTTACCCAAGCAGGAAACCCCCCTATGCACCGAGTAACGCGAAGCCACAGAAATGACTAAATATTTCCTGTCTCTAGCTAATACGAGTTACTGCGGTTACTTCAGCAATTACACTGTTAGCCTGGATCTAGTCTTCCCTCCCTATAGAGAAAATGTATGAAGATACCTCCTTCTCCTGACAGCACTTCCATCCACAGCAAGCCTCACTTCTTTAAATCTTTTCCCAAATCCATTTGCACAAGTCTAAATCCTAAAATAGTCTCTTTCCAACACCTCTTGCTGAGATGCCCCAAGGCTCCGTGTGGTGTACATACAATGAGCAAAAACCCAACTTATTCAAGCACAGGTATGTCCTGATGGTCTCCGGATGGAGACCACAGAGACCACTGAGAACTAAGGAAGTCATGAGTCACAGTTAGCTTTTCAAACATGGTTACTGATAGCATTTTCCTAAATCATAGGGAAGCACGAACCCAACGATCCTGGGGTGGAAAGCTCACACAAATTATTTATAAATTGAATTATAAATAAAAGATCCAATTGATCAAACAAACCTATTTCTATGTTTAGGGACACTGTGACACAAATTAAGGTTTTCACTGGGTCAATGACTTTATGCTTAAGCATATTTCTATTGTAAACCTGATAGTCAGATGGACAGGGGAGTCATAGCAAGATTGACTCAGGCCCAGAAATTTTGATTTGATTCGCCTCCTCCATATGAATAGCCTCATTAAACATAAATCTGTGTGGCACTGTAAAAACAGTAGTCTTTTTTTTAAACAGTCCAATTTTTTCTATCAAAGGGTAGAATTTTGGATGATGCAGTATAATACCTACCAATTCCAAAAGCGATTGTTGAATACCTAACAAAATTTAATGACAGACTGTGTCTTTAATATCAAAACATCTGGCTACATTGCTAAAATAAAATAAAATTCTAAAAATCCAGCCCATCAGCCAGGTTCTTGTCTGTATCACATGAAAATGTCCTGAATTTTTGATTGAATTAACTCACGTTGTCTTCATCCTTGCAAATGATGATGAGACAAGCAGGGTAAACAATAGTATTTTTAATGAATATTGGCTTTGAAATAAAATTAAGAAAGCTTTTTGAGTAACACACTTTGAATACCAGAAATATCAGTCATCTCATTGCTTAATGCTCCAATTTCTCCCCATAAACAGAACCCAACTTATTTTGAATCAAAAGGATTGTTCTGTTGTCCTATTTTAATAGCATGCCACAATTCTCTTTCTCCTTAACAGTTTCTATGCATTTCTGAAAACTAAACCTAGACTCACCGTAGCTCCAAGATGCCAGTTGCCTTCCACATTATACCACAAATAACCTACGAGTTGATAGAAGTTTCCCAAAAACCCTGTTGGATATCTTATAATCTAGGCCATATCATCTTTTACCTTTTACCTTGGATCCCCAGCCTCTACTCTGAAAATCTCTCTCCAAGTCCTTTGTCTTCAAATTTCCTATTAACTTTTCAATTGGCTCACATAAAATATAAATGATATGCTTGGAATTTCTTAGGGAGAAAACAGGTCTACTCACCACATTTTTCCCTTCATTTTGGGCATCTCGATAATCAGGATTAAGCTAAAAAAAAACAAAAAACAAAACTAGTTTTGAATTGCTATAAAAAGCACATTAACAAAACCAGAGAGGTTTAATTCCGTTCACTATAGAACCCTTAACTAAGTTTAATATAAAAGGAAGCTAGGAAAGAAACTATTGGTAAACAGTTCCTTCAAACTTTAGTTGCATGAGACACAGCTAAAAATGCCAAATGTATGGCCTTTGTTTATATCAGAACAGTTGACATTTTTGAATCAGTGAGAACTAACAATCTCACCTCCTCTGAGGAAGAGTTCAAGATCATGCTCCACATGCTACATTACACAAGAGGAGAAAATGAAATAAAAGAGGAACTCTTTATCAGGTATGTCAGCTAAGGCATGAGGACTACGGATACTAACAAACAAGATCATTTGTGTTTGGGCCTGGACTGTGATGTTTCTCGTCTTTGGATGAGAAGTATAAGCTCCGGATATGCTGTATTGTCCAGGCGTTTCCAGCTATTAGAAACCACAGCTCCTGACTCCCTACTGACTAGTTTCAAAAGGATGCCTTCATTGTACTGATATAATTAGTTTGATAACTAGTAGTTAAAGTCACTATTTAAAATATAAGGTTGGGAGTCTTTCTCAGAATGACACTGGGCTCATAGCTCTGAGGAATGCCCCTACCAACTTATCACTAAGTATCAAAGAGGGGGACGAAAGCACCAAAATCAAGACAACAAAACAAAAAACTTTCATCTCATGGAAAGCTAAGGCTGAAAATCAATCTAAACCCAACTCTTCAATGAACTGACAATAATTAGAAAGCAGACAGCACTGGGGGAGAGGCAGAGAACTCCCCAATTTTTATTTCATGGCACAGCCCAACCTCATTTCAAGCTAGTGGCCATGTGAACACACTTACGAAGATACCTGCTACGGGTCCCACTATTTGTCCACTGACGCAGAAAACCCATGTATTTACCAACCAAAATCCTACATAGAAGTGTTTCTCTGTCACTGAAAAGGTGCTGTTTAACTGAGCAGAAAATTCTTTCCCCAGTCCTCCCACCTGCTGTCCCACTACCTCTATCTTGTCATGCCCAGAGAGAAACAGCAAAGCTGAGGAAACCCATGGGCAGAGAGTGGAGGGAGCAGGTGATGATAGAGGGCTTTCTCAGAAGCACTGCCTGAGGAGAGGAAGAACGGCAGCTGCTTGGTGCTGGAAGTACGACGCATAATAACATGGAAGTGGTGTTTACATGAAGGAAGCTACTCAAAGCGTAACCTTCAAAGCAATGGCTTGACCTGCTCGGCAGCAGTGTCAGTCACCATGTAACCAAAAAAGCGTTTTACTAAGCACTGTGCCAGGGCATTGTGCTCGGTTCACACGTGCACTTACTGTCTTAATTCCAATGCTATTTTTTTCTCCATACACAGACAATGTAAAGCCATATCCCAATCATGTACTAATAATGCAATGTTTGTAAAGCATAATTCTAACTGCTCTTATTCTAATCAGGATACCAAGTTGAACGAAAATCACAACAAGCTCCAAAGATTAAAACAGTAATAATATGGAAAGAGCAAAGGGGTAGGGAGAATGAAGCCGCCGCCATAGAGCCCAGGTACACAGAATCAGCATCTGCTAGAATGGGGAACTCCACTGGGAATGCCCTATGGTCTGTCCTTCAGCTAAAGGTTTAGGAAGAGGATTGAGAATGAAAAAATGGAACAAAAGGATCAGCCACTCAACCCATCAGTTCAGCACAGGGCTCAGATGTCTGAGGATAATAAGGAAGGAAGGAAGGAAGAAAAAAAAGTATGTAGAACAAGGGGAAATCCTTTCTCAGAGTCTTTCCAAATATTGTCTATGGTATTATACAAACTAAAGTTTCAGGAAACACTCTGGCATATTCAAAAAGTACAGGTAAACATTACCTCTTTACGAAGGCAACCTAGTAAGTTTAACAGAAAAAAATATAATATAAAAATAATCATATAAAAATATAAAGATTATAATATAAAAGGAAGTTAAGGAGGACTTCATTAAAAATGAAAGCCTAAATACAAATTGAAAGCCCATACTGGCAGCAATAAAAAGCATAATTAATGTTATAAGAAATGGGTGTGGCAAAGAATAAAAATTGAACAGCTATCCCTCAACACAGAGGAAAGGTGTAAAGAATTAAAAATTAGGAAAAAGAAAACAGTCATGGAGGGCCAGAGAAGGGTGTATCAAATAATGAGGTATTGGTGTACTCAAAAGGAAGAGAAAATAAATGAAACAAAAGCCATAGTCAAAGATAACAGAGAACAAAGTTTTCTTCAGCTGAAGAATGAACTGCCATGTTCCAGTAAAATGAGCTAAAACAGAATGACATAATCATTCGATGGAAAGGAAGGGAAAAAGGCACAGGGAGGAGGGAAAACAATGGTAAGGACATAAAATAGAGCCAGAAATTAGACTTAGACAAAACTGTGTATCATACAACAGGAGAACGGATAAACAAAATATGGCATATTCAAACAATACAGTACTATTTGGCAATAAACATGATAAGCACTGAAACATACAATAAGGATGGATCTCAAAAATATCTGGGATGGAATATTACTCAGCCATAAAAAAGGAGGAAATCCTGCCATTTGCAATAACATGGATGGATTTTGAAGGCCTTACGCTAAGTGAAAGAAGTCAGTCAGAGACAAACACTATATGACCCCACTTATATGTACAATCCAAAAAAAACCCAAACTTACAGAAACAGATTGGATTTGTGGTTACCAGAGGCAGGAGACTGGGGGGACATGGCGAATTAAATGGATAAAGGGGGGGTCAAAAGGTACGAACTTCCACTTATACAGTAAGTTCTGGGGATGTAACATACAGCATGGTGACTATACTTAACAATACTGTATTGCATATTTGAAAGTTGCTAAGAGCAGACCTTAAAAAATATTTAAGGAAGGAGATAAAAAGTGTTCTCATCACAGACAAAATTGTGTAAGTATGCATGGTGATGGATGTTATCTAGCATTACTGTGGTAATCATTTCACAGAATATATATATATCAAAGAATTATGTTGTACACCTAAAATCCATAAGATGTTTATATGTCAATATTATATCTCAATAAAAAAAATGCAAGTGGAAGAAGCTAGGCACCGTATGACTCCATGAATATGAAATCTCTAAACAGACAAAACTATGGTTAAATAAATCAGAAAGCGAGTGGGGTGTAAAGGTGGGGAGTAGACAGAGAGTGTGGAATCCGTTCCAAGAGTCACATGACAGCAGTCTTTCAGATTTTGGAGCTGACATACAATGGGGGCCGGGGTGGGAGTAAGAAAACAGAACTTCAGTTACAAGCTGCATGTTAGTGCTAGGCCAGCAACTGGGAAGATTTGAGGCTAAACATAGTTTTTCTTTGGAGATACATACCTCAGGCTCCTTAAATCTCTCGAATTATGAATAAAAGAATTAGTTTCAAACAGGATTATTCTTGCTCTTGGAATCCAAAAGTGAAGGGTAGAAAGCCAAAGAGATAGTGAATTAACCAGCCTCCTGTCTACTGATTTAACCAAACTCAAAAAGACACACTTTTCCTTGGCATTAATGCAAATTCCAAAAATGTTTTTAAATTTGTTTTGTTTGAAGAATTCAGACTTTTAAAATTAAACAAAAAAATCCATACTAAAACTATAGCTAATATATATCCAATAGATAAGCAACATGTTTAACCAAGGATATACCTTATGGTTAAAGTTTTCATTCAATACGCACTAAAATAGTTGGTTACAGACACTGCGGAGTAAACTCATGTCATAACCATGATATGTCCATAACTAAAAGGCATACAGACACCGGAATCAATCTACCTAAGTCAAACACAAAATCCTTTGTGCCCTCTGAAACACAGATCAGATTCTACCCCAAAGACAATGTTACTTTCTAAAATTCAGTCCCCACATACTCTCCTATTTAGGATCACACAGTTCAGTCCTTGAGGGACATCTGGGGAACTGGATTCCAGACTCTGTTCTATAAGGAAATACCACGGGCCTAGGACAGGTCCCCTAACCCCCAAAGAGTACAGGGTCCTCATCGGAGAAGTGAGAAAATCTGTGCATACTAACTATGTCATGAAATTTTACATATTCATATATTCATGTCTTTGGCGGCAATACTAGAGATGGTGCTGATTGGTTAGATTTTGCTTTCTCTTGTGTCTCCCAGGCTGCAATGTGGGGTTTTTTTAATTAATAGAGAGGTTTTGCCTCAGCAAACTCCTTACAATGATGGTAATAATAGTAATAATGAGGAGGAGAAGGAGAAGGAAATAGAAGAAGAGGAAGAAGAGGAGGAGGAGAAGCCACTCAAATATATCTATGGCTATGTAAATTCACTAAACTAAAGGCCAAATAAATGTATGCTTTACTATGTTTTAATTATGCCAATGCTTTCCTTCTCTAAATATAATAGAAGTGATTATTCACATAAGTAGACTAAGGATGAACTGAAAAAAAATACTATTTCTAGAGAAAGGGGAGGAGAAAAGACATGATCATGTAGAGACTCCTGAATCTTCTGGGACTTTAAAGGAAATATTTCCTTATGTTAAAAAACAAATTATAACTCTGGCATTGGAGAGAGAGATCTAATGTGCTATTCAATCATTTATTCAATAAATATTAATAGAACATCTATAATGGGCAGAGCATTATGGCATATGGTATTTTAGCAAAGACAAAGAGAATATGGTCCCTGACCACCAGACCTCACCATCTAGGAGGGAAAGATAAGACATAAATAAAGTTAGCTGTAATACAAAATAGAATGTGACAAGAACTAGAAGACAGGAATGAATAATTTATAAATTACATAGGTCAGAGGAAGGTGGGATCTGTGGTGGGCAAATTTATTCCAGAATTATTCATGGAGAAGGTAGCATTTGAGATAAGCCTTGAAGGATGGGTAGAATTTTAACTGGAAGAGGAGGAGGGAATAAAGATAGACAGTGCAGGGGAGCAAGTGCCATACAGGTGAGAAAGTGAGACTTGTTCTGAGAAGACCCATAAATGTCATTTATGGAATACTCTCCATATGCTTTGAAAGGCTAATTCATTTTCCCCTTACAATTACCCTGTTAGAAGAGAGTCTTTACCTCACTTACAGACGAGGTGATGGGGCACATCGAGCGAGGTACTCTGTGCAGTCACACCACTGCCCAGCAGCAGGGCTATTCAGAACCATGGGTCTGATGGTGCCAAAGCCCAATGGTTTCATTACGATAGCATGTCACTTCCCTCCCGCCTCCATAAACAGGAGCGATCCAAGGTGGGAACTGGAAGGCCAGCCTAGTCTCATGGGGCCTTTAAAGCATACAGGCGAAGGGATTTGCATCTTAAGAAAGATTTTGAGTATCACTGGGAAAATGCTTGCAGAAACAGTGCATTAAAAATCCTCAGTTGGGCGATGGAGACAGAGGATGGAAGAAGGAAAGTAGCCAAGTGCAGTGGTTGAAGTGAGAGTCCCAGTAAAGATAATAATGCTGAAATGAAAAGAAAAAGAGGATGCGAAAAATCTTACAGAGGCAAAGGAAGTAGAATCTGAATGTGTAAACACGAGAGAAAAATACATTTATTGTGACTCTCAAGTTTTTAACAATAAGCTAAGAAAATTCCCAATTCTGTGGGGACACAATTCAATCTTAGGCATATTTATCATGTTCCAATGGCGGTGGCATATCCAAGATCAAATTAATGGCCCACTGAAGCCAGGAGGGTGAGTGACAGAGAAGATATAAAGAGCAAATATTCACTATTAACTTTTGAAGGACGGTCTCATTTAAATAGCCAAAGAGGACTAGAAAGAAGTCATGCAGAAAATGTGACAAGTCAGAATACAAGAGTGGCAAAGAGAGAGAGAAATATCATAAACACAGTGTATCTTAATATAATTAAATGTGTATATGTTCCTCTTTCCAATGACTGGCCTCTCAGAACAATTCTACTATTATGATTGGTAAGTCCAAAAAAGAAAAAAATGGAAAAATAACCTTTACTGGATACTTAAATGTGCCAGACAATTTATGTTTTGATTCATAACATTTATATGTGTGTACAGAGTCTGGTATGTATGTTCTTCTAAGGTATTCATGTATATATGCATACACAAACATATAAACCAGTCCCCTTTCAAATACTATGGCTGATACAGTTGCCCGAGAACTAAATATAGGGATATTTAAAACTACAGTACCATTATTCATAATATCTTATGCTAACATACAGGTTTCCTGAGTACTGTCTTTAATTAAATCCAAAGGCTATTGCGTGCTTAGGAAATAAGTGTTTACTGCCATCTGGTGGAAGTCTGGCCTATCTACACACAAATAAGCTAGTTGTCCCTAAAAGGGCAATTATAAAATCTTTAACAAATAAATTTATTTTGCTTGAATTACCTGACTTACCTTGTTTGGAAGGAGTCATCAAAACTTACTGCTTTCATATTATACAAATAAATGCAGTGTAGAAGCAGCAGATCAGAAATTGTGATACTTGATTTATAATTCTTTCTATGTCTATGGAAGAACTAGTTAGTGAGGCTCCATATTATCCTACTCAGAATATGATAAAATTACTTTCCCCCCCACAGATGTGGTTGTGAACCCTCCTGCATCAATAAGGTGATCTGAGTAAAGGTCTACAGTAAACAACATCTGTGTTGTGCGGTAAAGGCTTTTTAAATATTTGACTGTTCACTTTCCCCTCAAGCCATCTAACTCCTTGTATGGACCACAGAAACTAATACAGTAAGAAAGAATACTGCAATGAATTATGTTATGGAGCCATAAATGTCTTTATTATCTAATTCATAATTAAATACTTTGTTCCAGATTTTTGTCCATGAGTTTCCAGCATTATGTATTTCTCAAAAATTAATCCTGAATTCCCTAAAACAATACTGTTGGAGATCTTTAAGTTGAATAAGTGTCCATTTCTAAACCTTAGTTCACTTTAGTATATTACAGAATAAAATCCAAACAGTGTTATATCTTTTATCATTATCCTAATTCTTAGATGTTTTCCACAATTCGCATGTGTACACATGCAAAAATATGGTGTTTTTCTTAAATAGTTTTTAATTTATGTGTTTTGTCTCTACAGTTAGACTTAGCATATGAAAAGTCTTATTTCCTGTGGACAGTGCCCCCTTCATTTCTACACAAACAATTGGCTTAATACATTTTTCTGAATAACTTAGCCACACCAGTAAGAACTAGTTAAAATAAAATATCATGTTTAGGAAGTATATGTGAAAGCAAACATTTCAGGTGTTTTTTTTTTCTCATTTGTGCTTAGATTTAAGGCTACAGCCCTTTGAACTTGCTGTGAGGTTTAATCATGATCATCTATAGATGGTAATAATTTAAACATCATGCAAAACCAGTTATCTCAGATGTGTCTGTATGATGGAAACAATAGCAGAGGTGATATCCCAGTGATTGAATTACTATCATTCTCTTATAGATGGCAAATGCTTACAAGAGCAGGACCAAATGTCAATCGCTGTTTTCTTCTCAGTATCCAAATACTGCTTCCATCTGTTAGGCCGTCAATAAATGATCGTATAATTTCAGTATAATGTAAATAAGGGTTTCTTAAAATTAACACTACTGGCATTTTGGGCCAGATAATTTTTTGTCATGGGGCTGGTTCTGTTCATTATGGGAAATTTAGCTGTATCCCTACCCTCTACCCACTAGACGCCAGTAGGTCACTCTCCCCAATTTTGACAAAAATGTCTCCAGACACTGCCAAATAGTCCCTGAGGGACATGAATCACCCTTGGGTGAGAACCACTGATATATATCAAGCAGTGCAACTCTAGTATTCAGCCGAAGTTCTGTCACCTTGTTTTTTAACTTTGGACAAAGCAAATCACTTCTCTGAGCCTGGGTTTCCTTTTCTGTAAAGTGAAATGATTGGTTTTACAACCTGATAGTCTCTATGATTCAACCCACTATTTACTGAATGTAGACTAAGTATCAGATATTGCTCTAGGCACAAAGTATCCAGTGGTGAGGCCCTAAACTTTTCCCCCTTTAAGTTGTTTGGCTGATGAGGAAATACCAGTTTATAAAAATAAGAATAATAGACTTCCGGGAAGATGGCGGTGTGAGCAGGGCGGCAGAAATCTCCTCCCAACACTATATTCATCTACGAAAACACAGAAAATACATCTATTCCTAAAAGAGAGACGAGAATACACAGGAAAGCGCACAGCGTGCAGCTACACCCGAGAGGACTCGGCACCCCAAGAGGCGGGTAAGATACGGAGCCGCGAACCGGCGGGACCCGAGCCCTCCCCCACCCCAGCGCACCGGCGGGAGGAGAGGATTCAGAGCCGGGAGGGAGTGGAAGTGCACCCCGCGAAGCAGCCAGCCCCGGTGATCTGCACAGGGAGCGCTGACCCACATTGCGCAGGGTAGCGGAGGTTGGAGAGACAGAGCGGCAGGATCTGAGCGGGGAACGCGCCACAGTGCTTGCAGCCGGCTCCCGGAAGGAAAAAAAAAAAAGTGCGCGCTTTCTTCAGCGGTCTTAAAGAGACAGGAGCCCAGCGGAGGAGCCGGATCGCCCCAGCACACTCAGCCCAGCAGGCTGGGAGTCCTGGGGAGTTTCAGACGCCTTAGCTGGCGACTGAGGAAGCGTAGCCATACTTAACACTTCTCACTGAGATCAACAGCCTCCTACTCATTCCCACCCCTGCCAGAGCGATAAAGGGCCCTGCAGAGCGGCACAGTCACAGCTGTGGAATAGTGGGGCAATAGCGCCACCTAGAGCATTCCCACAGAATCTACGTCTGGTGGGATTTTTTTTTTGTTTTTATTGTTTTGTTTTGTTTCTTGTTTTGTTTTTGTTTTTTCTTTCTTTCTTTCTTTCTTTCTTTCTTTCTATTTTTTCTCTTTTTTTTCTTCTCTTTTTAAAGTCTTAAAGAGCCCAGCTGACATACGTGGCAACTATCAGTGACCAATTATATAGCCATGAAAAGACAGAGGAATATGGTTCAGACTAAAATCAACCAGACAACCCCAGAGAGGGAGTCTGAAGGGATGGAAATGCACAGCCTCCCTGAAAAAGAATTCAGAATAAAAGTCATGACCATGCTGATGGACCTACAGAGAAATGTGCAAGAGCTGAGGGAGGAAGTGAGGGAACTGAGGAAAGACAATGCAGAAATCAGACAAGCGATCGACGGGCTTAACAGCAGAATGGATGAGATGCAAGAGACTGTTAATGGAATAGAAAACAGAGAACAGGAGTACAGAGCAGCTGAGGCAGAGAGAGATAAAAGGATTTCTAGGAATGAAAGAATATTAAGAGAACTGTGTGACCAATCCAAACGGAACAATATTCACATTATAGGAGTACCAGAGGAAGAAGAGAGAGAAAAAGGGATAGAAAGTGTCTTTGAAGAAATAATTGCTGAAAACTTTCCCTCGCTGGGGAAGGAAGTAGTCTCGTGGTCCACGAAGCTCAAAGATCTCCCAACACAAGGGACCCAAGGAAGACAACACCAAGACACATAATAATTAAGATGGCAAAGATCAAAGATAAAGACAGGGTATTAAAGGCAGCTAGAGAGAGAAAAAAGATCAACTACAAAGGAAAACCCATCAGACTATCATCAGACTTCTCAACAGAAACCTTACAGGCCAGAAGAGAATGGCATGATATATTTAACGTTATGAAACAGAAGGGCCTCGAACCAAGAATATTGTATCCAGCACGATTATCATTTAAATATGATGGAGGGATTAAACAATTTCCAGACAAACGAAAGTTGAGAGAGTTTGCCTCTCATAAACCACCACTACAGGATATCTTAAATGGACTGCTCTAGATGGAGGCACACCTAAGGCTAAAAAGATGTCACCAGAGAAAATAAAATCATAGCAAAGAAAGCAGACCATCCAAATACTAACTAAAGGCAAAGAATAAAACACCTATTATAGAAAGAATGGAGGAGGAGGAATAAGAAGGGAGAGAAATAAAGAAACATCAGACTGTGTTTACAATAACTTAACAAGAAAGTTAAGTTAGATTGTTAGATAGTAAAGAAGCAACCCTTGAACCCTTGGTAACCACGAATCTAAAGCCAGCAATGGCAATAAGTACATACCTATCAATAATCACCCTAAATGTAAATGGACTGAATGCACCAATCAAAAGACACAGAGTAACAGAATGGATAAAAAAGCAAGACCCATCTATATGCTGCCTACAAGAAACTCACCTCAAATCCAAAGATATACACAGACTAAAAGTGAAGGGATGGAAAAAGATATTTC
Organism: Smutsia gigantea; assembly: GCA_032199065.1. Classification (NCBI taxonomy): domain Eukaryota; kingdom Metazoa; phylum Chordata; class Mammalia; order Pholidota; family Manidae; genus Smutsia; species Smutsia gigantea. The sequence continues at coordinate 231,265 of JAVSCE010004484.1, forward strand.
ATGCAAACAACAAAGAGAAAAAAGCAGGTGTTGCAGTACTTGTATCAGACAAAATAGACTTCAAAACGAAGAAAGTAGCAAAAGATAAAGAAGGACATTACATAATGATAAAGGGTCAGTCCAACAAGAAGATATAACCATTATAAATATATATGCACCCAACACAGGAGCGCCAGCATATGTGAGACAAATACTAACAGAATTAAAGGAGGAAATAGACAGCAATGCATTCATCTTAGGAGACTTCAACACACCACTCACTCCAGAGGACAGATCAACCAGACAGAAAATAAGTAAAGACACAGAGGCACTGAACAACACACTAGAACAGATGGACCTAACAGACATCTACAGAACTCTACACCCAAAAGCAACAGGATACACATTCTTCTCAAGTGCACACGGAACATTGCCAGAATAGACCACATACTAGGCCACAAAAGAACCTCAGTAATTTCAAAAATATTGAAATCCTACCAACCAACTTCTCAGATCACTAAGGTATAAAACTAGAAATAAATTTTAGAAAGAAATCAAAAAGGCTCACAAATACATGGAGACTTAACAACACTCTCCTAATTAATCAATGGGTTAACGACCAAATCAAAACAGAAATCAAAGAATATATGGAGACTAATGACAACAACAACACAAAGCCACAACTTCTGTGGGACGCAGCAAAGGCAGTTCTAAGAGGAAAGTATATTGCAATCCAGGCCTATTTAAAGAAGGAAGAACATTCCCAAATGAATAGTCTAAAGACACAATTACTGAAATTGGAAAAAGAAGAACAAATGAGGCCCAAGTCACCAGAAGGAGGGACATAATAAAGATTAGAGAAGAAATAAATAAAATTGAGAAGAATAAAACAATAGAAAAAATCAATGAAACCAAGAGCTGGTTCTTTGAAAAAATAAACAAA